>PISX010004968.1:0-107865 GCA_004024625.1 Mellivora capensis | reverse complement strand
TTATTAGTTCCCTTCTCACCAGGGGCCCAGCTTTATGCATCAGTCTGAGGGCCAACTCCCCATGTCATCTTTGCCGCCTGTGTGATTACTAACACCTACTCTCCATTAGGAGTTTCTTTCTGGGGGCGCCTGAGTGGCTCAGTGAGTTAAAGCCTCTGCCTTTGGCTCGGGTCATGGTCCCAGGGCTCTCTGCTCAGCGGGGAGCCTGCTTCCTCCTCTCTCTCTCTGCCTGTCTCTCCGCCTGCTTGTAGCATCTCTCTCTGTCAAATAAATAAATAAAATCTTTTTTAAAAAAGGAGTTTTTTTAGGGTTTCTTTACTGGTCTAGTCATACCACACATACTTCTCCCCTCCATCCCCGCTGCAGGGTCAGTTGGTACCCTCACTGTTTTGGTGTTCAACTCGTTCTTCATTTCTTGAACCTTGAAAATTTCACTTTCTCTCTTGCAACCTTGGCTCCATTTTTAAATATTTGGTGGTGTTCTATTTTATGAAGCATTTATAGTATAAAGTCCCATGTAATGTGAACCTGTCATGTTGATGGGAGGCATAGTTATAATTCACTATAGTTCTTTATGATCCATCTCATCCTAACTAACCAGAGCCTTGAAAGATAGGTACCTTGTCTGATATACAGCTGTGCTCCCCAAGCAGAAGTTATACATCAGAAGCATGAAGGTGACTTTAGAATTCAGAGCCCATGGCCCCAAATGGATTAAGCAGAATCCAGTTCTGTCACTACCCTCTTCTCCTTCATAGAACCCAGTTCTTTTCCCTCTTATTTGATACACTTTGTAACTAGGTTTATTTGTGCATCTGCCCACTGTTTATATATCTCTTGAGAGGGCATAGTTTGTTCATCGTTGTATCCTCGATGGTTGATGGTAGGTGATCAATGATAACATGTTGCATGAATGAATGAACAAAATGAATGCATCTCAGGCAGCCTTCCTGACACCATTCCTGGCCTCAGAGTTTCGAAAGCCCTGCTGAATACAACACTTGTAAAGTGCTATCATACAACAGGGGCTGTTAATCATGGCTTACTAACTGACGGGGAGAAAACCCACCCAGGATGTCCCCACATCATCCCAGGTGTAAAAGTCTAGGCTCAGGACCAGATCCCAGGCAGCACTTGGCAGTTCCAGCCTCTATCCTCTCTGCCTCTCCCTCAGGCCCACTCTTCCTTCATGGCATGGAGCCCATCAGATACACTCACTTCCCTAAGATGCTTGGCCAACTTTAGGGCTGGATTCCCAAACTCTGAGCCAGCTCCTTGGAGTGGGCACCAGGAGAGCACAGACGGAAGTAGAGAAATGCCTCTCAAATCTTCCCCGAGAAGAAAATGTTCCATAGTTTTGCCTTTCTTTCAGAATTAAAGTATTGTTGTGGCGCCTGGCTGGCTCAGTCAGTTAAGCTGCCTTCTGCTCAGGTCATGATCCCAGGGTCCTGGGATCCAGCCCAGGCTCCCTTGCTCAACAGGGAGTCTGCTTTTCCCTCTCCCTCTGCCCTTCAACTCGCTCGTGCTCTCTCTCTCAAATTAAAAAAAAAAAAAAAGTCTTAAAAGAAGAGAATTAAAGTATTGTTTTCTGACTTTACCTCCAACTCTGAAGAGACATAAGACTCAAACACAATAACCAATGTAATAATGCAGTGGGAACAGTGGTGGGAACTGCAGGAATGGTCCTTCTATAGGAGCCCACACCCCTGCTAGCCATCCTGGCTTCACCTTTGCTCCATCCTTAGGTACCAAGAGACCAGACACCTCTCGTCTTATATGGTATTTCATATCCCACAACAAATGTCTCGCTGTATCCACCAAAGGGGGGTTTGGGTGTCACCACAGGCTTTAGGGCTTTTTCTAATTATAAGTACAGGACATTTACCATAGAAAAATGGAAAACACAGACAGTCATAAAGAAGGAAAACAAAACCACTTGTAGACTTCTCACACAGAGAACTATCCATTTAGGTTTACCCTCTTCAAGTCTTCTTGTGACTTAAAAATTTGGATCATCTCTGCCTATGGTTGCCTGTCCTGCAGCATCTGCTTCAGATCATAGAATGAACTCTTCCCCCCAAGTTTAAACTATTCTCAAGAAAACTTTTAAAAAATTGTAAATATTCCATAGATGGATGTCCCTGGGTGTATCTGACTCTCCAGTTGCTAGATATACAAGTCATTCCCTCATTATAAGCCTCTGAGCACGTGTGACTCACGTCACATGTTCTTCCGCTGATTGGGTTTCCATTTGTTCTTTAGGAGGGGCTTCTCAGCCACCTTCTGGCTCATCCCTGGTCCAAACACCTGTGTGCTGTGCAGCTGCAGTATCTATCTAGCCTGATGAGCACAAAAGGGAGGGGAAAGAGGAAAGATGAGGAACGAAGACTTTCAGGGCCACTATTGTCAAAGTTGGCTTGGGAAAATAAAATAATAAATATAAATAAGTAGCCCTGCTTGTGTCTGTTGGTATGAAGGACTGAGGTAGTAAAGCTCTGGCTCAGCTGGCTGGGGTTTTATTTATTTATTTATTTATTTATTTATTTATCTGAGAGAGAGCAAGAGCACCCATGAGCAGGGGAGTGCGGTGAGGGAGGGGCAGAGGGAGAAGCAGGCTCCCTGCTGAGCAGGGATTCCCCACATGGGGCTCCATCCCAGGACCCCGGGATCATGACCTGAGCTGAAGGCAGGCACTTAACTGACCGAGCCAGCCAGGCGCCCCAGCTGGTTGGGATTTGTGACGGGATGCAGGAAGCTGAGGTAGAGGAAAGAGTCATAAGATAGAGTCCCCAAATACCAGCTTTGTCACTGTGAAATGTGGCAATTCCCATGAGTTGCCTAACAGTTTTGTTCACTATAAGATGTAGATACTTTGCATCTTAGAGCATGGGAGGTAGGATTTAGTCAGAGAGCATTTCTGAAAGGTCCACTTATTATTTCACTAATTGGCACATAATATGTTCCCCCAAATGCATTTGCTTTCACAGTTAAATACCCACATGCCCCCATATATTTTCCCATACATATGTGCCCTAATAAAATGTATCCATCTTTGTGATGATAGCTCAGAAGATCATATCATAATTGTTACTAATAAAAATGTGTTGCTGAAGGAGGGAATTCTGAATATTTGTAATTTTCAGGCAACCAAAACAGGCTTGTCCCCACTCCTTGTGAGTTTTACATGCCTACATATTAAATTTACATGTTGATTCAGTAGGACTGTGCTTTCCTGGGATACTGAGTATGAAGAAGAAGAAGCCCCAGGCTGCAGTGAGCCTAGGAGGGCAGCCTCCTGACATCAGGGGCAATGTGAAATGAAATGGACAAACACAAGGCCCTGTAGGGTCACTTTCCAAGTCAGTAACAAGGTCCGAGGTGGAGATGACCCAAAAGACAAGGCTGGTTCTGTAATAGTTTGGCCCTGCCATTTTGGGATGGGAGGGTTGTGTGGGGTGTATTCCTGGAGTACATCCCACAGGTATGTTCCTGCTGGCATTAGGCCAGATCCCTCTGTGAGGGTCCCTGCTGGGCACTCTGGTGATAAAGTCAGGACAGAGTCCCCTGTGAGCCTCTTTTCTACTTCCTCCTGAGAGATGTCATCTAGTTAGAGGCCAGAGGATAGACAATGATTCATCCAGGGCTCTTCCAGGCTTGGCACGGACACTCCGTGAAGGTCTGCAGAATCAGCAGGGAGTGAGAGCGAGAGGTAAGAACAGAGGAAGATGGGGGTAAAGAAGAAGAGTGTGACGAATGGGTTGGGGCAGGCCTTGCAACTCATGAAGGCATAACAAATTTGCAGAGTCTGTGGGGGTGGAGGTCCCCATCATGGGTAGGTCTCTGCTGGTTCCAGAAAACTCAGGGCCCACCAGCCTCCACAAAGCTGGAGCCTCCTTCATGAATGGTAAACCAAACTCCTCACAGTGACTAGGACCCACCAGAAAACCTTCGTGGTCAGGGACAAAAAGATTTGGGGACCACACATACCCTTTAGCAATGCCCAAATTCAGAGCTGGTTCAGCTTTCAGAGGAAGGTAGCCCAGACCACCTGGCTTTCCATTTCAACCCTGCCAAGCAACTCCCCAGTTAGAGAAACGTAGGAGAGAAGGGAGACTGCTTTTTACTGGAAATATGTAGGAGAGCAACGAGGCGGAGAGGGTTCGGCTCACTTTCCTCTGAGGACATGCATGGAAGGGCAGGGGACGATTTCAGCTCATCATAGGAAAAACTTAAAGCCTGTGGTATTACTGGTTCCTGGACTTGCCTTGTGAGGGGGTGAGTTCCCCATTACTAGGGCTATGCCAACAGAGGTAAGGACATTGTCAGGAGGATTCCTGTGCCTTTAAGCAGATGGTCTTTCTTATCATGTTCAATTTTGAAATTCAATAAGCCAAGAACCACTATCTTTCCAGCTTTATCATCACTTGTATGAGATGTTAAAAATGCTATATATCATGATGAGCAAGGAAGACAGAACTGGGCAGGGGGATATCTGCATACAAATAAGAAGGAATAAAGGGGCTGCTGCTCCATGAGCCCTACCAACAGTGTCCTGGCTCCTGCTCGTCTTCTCTCTGGAAGACTACAATCTCTTCCTGCCATAGATCCTGGAGGTTTATTTCCATCACTGAGCACCATCCCTGACCCTCCATCAGTAGCCCCTCTGCCCCACAGTCAAGGTGGAAGTCCATTCTTGTACAATGTCACAGTGAGGGAGGCAGTAGGGGAACCAACTTGTCCCAACCTGTCCAGAACTCTTCCAGTTTTAAAACTGAAAGTCCTGTGTCCCAGAAACTGCCTCAGTCCTGGGCAAAACGAGGCTGGTGGTCGTGTGGAGAGGAAGGGAATTTATGACTCTTGCTTCTTGGAAGCTTGGGAGCCTCTTAGGCAGCCAAGGGCAAACAGTAATAGCCGGTATGGAGCCTCACATGGGGGACGCTCAGGAGAGGCTCCTGAGCGCCGAAGCTCCCTCGCCAATGCTCAGCTCCCCCCACTTCCCTCAAATGCACTGAGAATCACAGACAAAGCAGGAAGGTTTCAAAAGGGCCTGAGGCACAAGGCAGGAAGGATGTGAAAGGGACTGAGAAAGTAGGCAGTCTAATCCCATCCTGGACACCTGGGTGGCTCAGTGGGTTAAGTGGTTGCCTTTGGCTCAGATCCTGGGATCGAATCCCATATCGGGCTCCCTGTCAGTGGGCAACCTGCTTCTCCCTCTCCCTCTCCCTCTGCCTCTTCCTCCTGCTCATGCTCTCTCTTTCTCTCTTGCATGTGTGCTCTCTCTCAAATAAATAAATAAAATCTTTCCCAAAAAATCCCATCCTGCAAACTTATTGGCACTCCATTATGCAGGGTAAGGGTGACTCAGGCAGCCTACTGTCCTCTCCCTGCCCTTCCCTTCTGCTATTATCCTTTTCCTCCAAGCCCACAGAGACCTCAGTACATTCTCTAGCTGGCTCATCTCCTGGGTACAGGGATCAGCCCAGGAAACGGCTGACATCCACACCCCATAGCTGTCCCACTTAAACTATCTGGGTACAGTTCCCTCTTCGCTTAACAAGCTGGCTGAGTGAACTAACTGGATAAACTAGTTCTGACTTGAGGGCTCCCTGTGTCGTGTTTCCCAAACTTGTTATGTTCTACCTGGGAGACACATTTGGGAGACACAAGCTAGACACAGCATAGCTTCCTAGAGCATCAATGTTACTCCAGGATTTGGGGGGAAGTACAACATATTTGGAAACATATAGCTATACTATGGAAGAAAACATAAAATTCACTTGATTTTAAGATAAAACATATCCCAGAAATGCAATACTCTTGGTTCATCCACTCCTCCTCTTGTCTACCCCATGTGGAAACCTGTTCACGCTCTCCTAGAATTCTGGGCATCCCGGTGGGACAGCTAGACAAACCCTGGCTTACTGCAACCCCCCCCTAATGACATCTGCATTTCAACTGAGGCTTTCTGTGCTCTAGGCCAGCATCTCCCAGGGGTGTTAGATGAAACATTCTTCGGAACATAAATAGGTATTACTGATGTCTGATGAAACAAAATGGAACCTGTTACCAGAACTCTCAGATCTCTACAGGATTTAGGTGCACACTAAATTTCTACCAAAGGGTTAGTGTGCCTACTTTCTGGGGGGCACGGGGGTAGCCCTGTGGGGACCCAGCACCAGTGGTGACCAGACTGATTGTCCCCCAGTTCATTTAGGGTTTGTGTCCCAGGCTGGTTCTCCTCGCCCCCAGCCACGCCAGAGCCTCCAGCATTTCCCCTGAGCCTCCTGAGCATCTCGTTCAACATGGCAAAGAGGCTGGGAGGACTGGCTCTGGGAGAGGGCTACTCCCTGGAGTGTCTACCCATCCTTCAACCCCACAGTGCAGCCTGACACTCCCTGCCTTGGTTTCACTCCCCACCCTGATCGAATGTAATCCATCCCAAATAGGAGGACGCACCCAGGGAATCAAGATCCTCCAAACTGAGAGAGCTGGGCATTGATCAAAGACGACCTGCCAGTCTGCACCCTCCACTTCTGCCAGGTTTCATAGCAGGTCTCCCAGCAAAGCTCAGACCCACTGGGCCCTGCTCCCAGTCTCATCTCTATCAGCAACTTAACAGCATGAGATGAGAATCTGAGAACTTTCAAGGAGCTCAGAGATCACTGAGCTCAGGTCCAAATGTTCACAGATGAGAGAATCCAGAACTGAGAGGCATTCTGTGGCCACAGGAAGGAGAGGGCTGGGCAGTGAGCTGACCCTGAGAGGGATTTCCTGCTTGCTATTTGCTGGACAGGTGGCCTTGAATGAGCCTCCATTTCCTCAAGTGTGAAATAGAGATGCTGAAATTGCCCTTGTAGGGCTGTTGTTGAGAATAAAAAAGGTTTAGGATCGAAGATTAACAAATCAAGCTCAAAGGAAAAAACAACTATTCAGCTAAGCCCAGAAGAAAAGCTGGAGCACAGAAATACGTAAGATCCCATCCAGTTACTAAAAGTGAGGTTCAAATTTGCCTTTATAACTTCTTAAAAGGCAACGTCGAAGGGAAGCTGAATGGGTTATGTACGTAATGTGGTAACGGTAAGATAAACACATAACCACCACAGACTAAAGTCAACCTGACATCGAGACTTGCTGAGTATCTACAGTAATCAAGACAGTGTGGCCCTGGCAGAGAGATACACATATACATCAGTGAAGCAGAACAGAAAACCCAGCATAAATCTACACAAGCATGGCCAACCGGCTTTTGAAAAAAGAGCCAAGGCAATTCAGTAGAGAAAGGACAGTCTCCACGAACGGTGAGGGGGCAATTGGATAACTATAGATACAAAAAAAAAAAAAAAAGGAGTGAACCTCACACCTATACAAAAATGAACTTAAAATGGATCATAGATTTAAATACAAGATTATAAACTTTTAGGAGAAGACATAGGAGAAAACTATCAGAAACTAGGTTTGGTGAAGAGTTCTTAGACATACACCAAAAGCAGACCCAGAAAATTAAAAATAGATAAATGAGATTTAATCAGAATCCAAACACTTTTTTTTTTTCTGTGAAAGACCCTGTTAAGAGAATAAAAATAAGCTACAGACTGGGAGAAAATATTTGCAGACCACATGGCCAACAAAGAACTTGTATCTAACATATATAAGGAACTCTCAAAGCAATAGTAAAAATTCTGATTAGACAAAGGGCAAACTCTACAAACAGACATTTCAATGAAGAGCACATACACATGGCAAATAAGCACATGAAAAGATGTTCAACATTTTAGGGAAATGCAAATGAAGACCAGGCAGAGTTGTTCTACAAACCCATTTGAATTAGCTAAAGTAAAAAGTAGTGACAACACCAAATGCTGCCAGAGATGTAGAGAAACTGGATCTCTCCTACACTGCAGGTGCAAATGTAAAACTGTATGGCCACTTCGGAAAAAGTTTGGCAGTTTCTTTAAAAAAAAAAAAAAAAAACAACAACATGCAACTACCATCAACCTAGCAAATGCACTCTTAGGCATTTATTCCAGAGAAATGAAAGTTTTTATCTATCCAAAAACCTGTACATGATTATCTGTCGCAGCTTTACTTGTAATAGCCGCAAACTGGAAACAACCCAAATGTCGCTCAATAGGTGAATGGTTAGACAAATCACAGGACATCCATACCATGCAGTACGACTCAGCAATAAAAAGGAACAGGCTATTTATATAAGCAACATCCTGGATGGATCTCAAGGGTATTATGTTGAACGAGAATAGCCAGTCTCAAATGGTTACATATTGCATGGTTCATTTATGTAACATTCTCAAAATGACAAATGGTCGCGACGGAGAACAGATCTGGGGTTGTGTTGGTAGTCAGGCAGAAGAGGGTAGGCAAGACGACAGGGGAGCAGCACAACAGAGATCTTGGTGGTGACTAGAACACAGAACTAGTTCTGTGTCTTGAGGCAGTAGGGTGATGGTTCCACAAATCTCCACGTGTGACAAAACGGCACGGAACTACACACACACATTGTATCAATGTCCATTCCCTGCTTTTGGTATTATAGTGCAGAATTAAGACAGGGCCACTGGGAGAAACTGGGTGAAGGGTACACAGCACCTCTCTGCACTATTTTTCCTAGGAATAGATGATTGTTTCAAAATAAAAAGTTTCTTTAAAAAACTCAAAATAAATCAGGCTTTGTCTGTACTAAGGACTCAACTTTTTCCCATGGTCCCTCAAAAGGAGCCCCCAAGGACCATGGTGACAACCCATCTGTGCTGGTCCTGTAGGTACAGACAAGTGTAAATTCACATAGCTATTTCTTTATGTCCTTGTTAACAGATACTGAGAGTGCAATGCCCAAGTACACGGTCATGAACTTATGATATAAAATGGGCACCACTGCCCGGGAGCGTCCCAAGCTTCTTCTTAGCTTCACCATGCCCAGCTCTCTGGCTTTGGCACATAACTGGAGCTCTCTGCAGGCCAGTGCCTCCACAGGCAGAAAGTGGGGTGAAGCAAGGGCTGGAGGAGGCTAAACCCACAGATGAGATAAAACCAAGCAGGGGTGGGAAGAGGGAGAACAAGGAGGGATGAGGTCTGCATTGGGGACCACCTACGTTCCTCTGCATTCCACAGACAGAACAAAAGAAGGTGAGGGAAAGCCATGCTCCCAACCCAACATCCCAACATCATATCTTCATCTCCTAGAATGAGGACAAAAAAGTCACAAAAGAGAATGATCAGAAAGAGATAAGATAAGCGATCCATATTGTGAGACATAAATCACTCTTCCCTTTGTTCTGTGGCAGTATAGGTCCCAATTCATTACCAGGAGTAGGGCCCTGAGTATCATCCCAGGAGAAAAGGGTCGGAGTGACCTGTGATACCCCCCCCAACCAGTTCCCATTGTTCTCCCCTCCCCATACCCCCACATGTAAGCAGGGCAAGCTAGGCCCTCCCAGGGGATAAATAAATGTGTCCTCAACATCAGAGAAATACCCACCAGCCCCAGGGCAGGAGGAGTGGGCAACTCTTAATCTATGGGGTCAGTTAAGGAATTCTTTGGTCCAGGGATTCTCTTGAGAGTGTTTTCCCCAGGCAGTAAGCTCTCTCCTTCCTCCTCACCGCCTGCCCCCCATAATCGCTGAATGAACCTGTTTTTAATTTAGAGTTCTAGAGGTTGAACTGTTCTCTCTGACAATGACTAGGGAGGAGGTCTACTTCTTAAGAATCCTGTAGCCAGAGGCAATATAGACTGTCTCCAGAATAAATACAGTTGTATTTATTCCTACAGGAGAGTACAAAAACCTCACCCCCTAAGTGAGAGCCATCAGGCCCTTTAGGGGAGAATTGTGAAGAGTGAAAAGGTATGACAAGCCCATTACTGACTGGAGACATCCATCCTGTAGCCATGAACCGCGACCCCTGCTCACAGCTGGGATTCGTGTGTGTCAGTGGGGCCTGAAGAAAGCACTGACCCCTTAGAACAAGCGTACCTCCAGGATCCCCACGTGCTCAACCAAAACTGAGCAGCGTTGTGTGGTGCTGAGGGCAGGGTGCATGGCGGTTAGTCTCTGACCCTGGGGTCTCACATATCTAGTTCCTCAACACTCCACCCCTTTCTGGCTGTGTGTCCACACCTCACTAAGCCTTGGTTTCCTCATCATTAATGGGGACAGTAATAGTATCCACTAGGTAGAGTTGTAATGGGAATTAATCATGGGTGGAATACATCCAAAGTTCTTGGTACATCCAGATAGCTCCATTAGGGTTAGCTACAATTACATCTATTTTGGACATTAACTGTGGTTTCTCTTAACTATTAACTATGCCCCATATGAGGCATAATTGGTGGAACAACAGATCCTAAATGGTGTTTAAACGTGCATCCTCTTTGTTGAGGCAAGAACTGACATCTTATTGATGCCAATCCTGGAGAGTCCTGCATGGTTTACAGGACCCATTTCCTATGCCTCATCCCACATAATCCTTAAGGAGCCCCCATGAGGTGGGGATCATTCTCAGCACCTGTTTTTTGTTTGTGGTTGTTGTTTTAACATAAGGACTCTGCTGCCCAGGAAAGGTGAGAAATGCCCCCCACGTGTTAGTAAGAGGTTGGATCTACATCTTGGACCTACGTCTCCTGACCTCATCCCCTTCCCCCTAAACCATATGGTCTGTAGGGTTTTGCAGGAATGTGTCAAAGCCAATCCCTTAGTCTGCCCCAGCATTGAGGAACCCAGGAAATGATGGGTCCTTAGGTTGGGTGTCCCCTGTTAGCCCCCATGTCACACATGTTCACAAGACACACACAGTCCATCCACCAGTGAGAGAGCGTGCAGGGCAGTCACCCAACCTCTCATTGGGAGGAGGGAATCTCCCAGGAAATTGCAATTCCCCGGACAATTATTACTGCCCTCTGGAAGAAAAGGCTTACATGAGTTTAACTGATGGAATTCCAGGCCCCAGATTTGCCTTGAGATATCCAAACTGTACCTGATTTCAGGTTGACTAAGAGAAGCTAACTGAAGTCTCTCTAAACTTTGGTTTCAGAGTTAAAATGGATCAATGGAGATAAAAATTAAGAGGATCTGATTTTTAGAATCAAGAAAAACTCTTAACTGGTATGAACCTTTCAGAGGCCCATTGGCCTGGGTCCAGGCCTCAGGCACGTGTGGTTAAATCATCAACATATGAAAAATTATCCCATTTTTACAGATCTTCAAAGGAACTACTGCCATAAACTTATTTTTGGGACTCAGGGCAGGTCTAAATGGATCAGTCTCATTGCGGGTGACCTTCACTGTCAGAAAACTGTTCTGGGGCAAGCTACCCCTCTTCCCCTTGTTGGTGAAATAGGGAGAGGTGCCCCCACCCTGATTCTCTCCTGGGCCTCTTTCTTTTTAGACCACCCAGCTGTTGCTCCCACCCTTTCCTCCCAATCCCTAATTTATAAACACCAAATTTTCTACAGTTCTCTGCTGAAACTTCTCCAAGTCTCTTTTGAATGGTGGGACCAAAACTGCACACAGTGTTCTCATCCAGGTCTGGCCAAAGGTGAGGCAATTTGAGGATTATCTCAAAATTTCTGTGTCTTATTTACACCCGGCCATGGAATCAACTCAGCCTTCATTTATTGTGGTGTGGAGACAGGGCAGAAGCAGGAGTGGGGATCCCAGCTCCACTGCTAACAATATGAGTAAGTATATAGGTGGGATTCACTGTGACCTCCAGATCCCTTTCTGTTGAACACTCAACTAATCAGTCCGCAGAGACACCTCTCCCCATTCTGCCTTTAATTGCACCACTGGAGGCTTTACCTAGCCCCACCTGACTGTATGATTGCTGCAAAGAACCCCTCAGGACCATTCCTCTCCCTCCCCACCCCCGGGGCGGGGGTAGGGGGTGGGGAAGTCTTCATGTGGGCTCTGCTGTCCTCACCACAGCCCCTCTACCCTCTCAGGAGGTGCATTTCACGGTTGTTTCTGCCCAGGCAGAACCAGCCAAAGAGCCTGAGTGTGGATTCAATTATTCCAGGTCCCCTTGGAGCGCGGGAGGAAGTGCAAGCATTCCCCAGCCCCCATGCGGGACAGAGAGTCCTCGCCATTCGGCCACCTACACCCCATCTTCACACTTTCCCAATACCTTGCCAAGCGAGAGGCACCTGCTCCGTGTTACTGAACGTATGCGAGGGCCTGCTGCCTCCCTGGGGCCATTTCCAGACCAGGAAGCACGCAGCATTGGTTGCCAACCCTCGGGGGGAATTCTGAACTTTGCAGGCAGCGGCGAAGAGACGTAGCAGAGCCGGGGACACTGCTGCGTTTAGGGAAGGAGAACATCCCTGCCGCCACCCACCCCAGGATGAGTTAGGCTCTGAGCTCCAGCTCCGAGGAACCACACAGCCTGTCATTTTCCCGGCACCTCCAAGCCACCCCCGCCGGAGACCGAAAAAGTACCCCGCGAGTTCTGTTTCAGTCGAAGAGCAGGACAGTTGCCAACTGGGAAGAGTCCAGCCAACAGGCAGGTACTGTCGTTGTCCCGCTTCTTGCCCCGATGAGGGTGTGGGAGCGCGCGCACACGGAGACACGCACACACGCACACACCCGCCCAGCGCGAGCTCTTCAGGGCGTGCGCCCCTCACCCGCCGCGGGCCCCGGGGATGCGTCCCTGACCGTGGCGCGGAGGGCTGAGGGGAAGCCCCGGCGCCTCGGCGTCCCCCCAGGCATCCGCAGCACCGACGCCGGCGCCCGCCGGAGGTGAGCCCGCCGCGGCTCGGGCACCGACGGCCGCGAGTTCTGCGCTCACCTTAATGTTGCTGAAGACCGAGCGGGAACAGCGGCCGGTTCGGCCCGAAGAGGCGTCGCTGTCCTGGCGCGCGCCGGGCTCGGGCCAGAACCCCATGGTGGCGGCCCCGGCGGGGCGGGACGGTGGCGGCAGGACCCGGGCGGGCGGCGGGGCGGGCAGGGTCCGGGCGCTTCGGGTTGGGGCTGGTGAGAGTGGCCGCGGCCGCCGGAGGAGGCTCGCAGCGCGGAGACTGAGCGAGCGAGTGCGCGCCGAGAAGTTTTATAAGTGGCCGCCGCGGTCGCCGATGATGAAACGCGCTCTCCCTCCTCCCTCTCCTCCTCCGCTGTCTTAAGGCGCTGCGAGCCCCCGCCCCGCCCCCGCCGCGGCCGCCCCCTCAGACAGGTGTGACGCGGCGGCCCACGGCGCGTGACCTCGCTCCACGCCCGGAGTCGTCTGTGCTCCCGCAGCCTGGCTGGGACCCGCGAGGCTTGACCGCCCCTGAGAAGGTCCCGCCTTGGGCGGCTGGGGGGGTTGGGCCCCGAGGAGGGGAGGTAGCGGCTGGTGGGTGGGGGCGGGGGGCAGGAGCCTGCAGGAAGGTGGGAGCGCCTGGAGGACTGGAGAGGCGGGGCGGGGGGCGCAGCGGGGACCGGCCGGCTGGCGACTGGAGCGGACCCGAGGAGAGGCTGGCAGGGCTTCGGGAACAGGAGAGGCAGGAGGAGAGCCGAGAGGCGCCGGAGGGGCCAACGGGAGCTACGGGGCTTGACGGGGAGCCGAATTTTCCAGGAGAGGGGTGCCGCGGCGCCCCTCCCGACGCGCTCAGGGAGATTTACGGAGCGGGTCTCTGCTTGTTTGCACTCGCTGAAAACCTGGGCTCGCAGTTCCGGTGATGGCTCCGAGACTCGCTGAAGCTGTTTGTGTCGGGGACTGATTTATATTTAAACTGCTCTTTGCGCTGGAGAGGGGGCCGCCCCGGGCAGGGCCCGAACTCTCTGGACCTGAGCCAAGGTAAACTGCAGGCGCTGTCAAGTGTCAGCATGGCTGGGTCTGGCCTGAAATATTGAGGCCCGGAGAGAGGGTCCCCCGTGGACATAAGAGGCGCACCCTACTGACCTCCTTCTCTGGGGCTGGAATAGAACAGCGGCTTTATTTTTTTTCCCCCCAAGATTTTTTCCACTAGGATTTCTACTGCAGAAAAGAGAAAGAAGGTGAGGCTTTTTAAGAGAAGGAGAAGAAAGTTATGCCAAAAGCAGCTGCAGTAAGGAATCCAATCCTGGAGGTATTTTCCAGCTCCCCAATCCTGTAGTCCTCTGCAAGCCCACTCTACTGCCAGGAAAAGCACAAGCCCAGCTTCAGTACTCAGGAAACTTTGGATAAGACAAAGACCCACAAGACAATGCCTTTATGGGCCTGGGCTGGGCTGTCATCTGTCTGTGGGCTTCCCCTATCCACCTGCGGTCCAAGAACCCTGGACACAACAGCATGTAGTGCTGGAAGAAAAGCCGTTGGACAGTGGCAGCCTCTGGCCTCTTCACTCACCCACAGAGTAAAGGGCATCTAGAGAGGCTTTCCAGAGCCCTGCAGCATCCTCAGACCCAGAACAGGCAGGAAACTCCAAGTCACCAGTCTACCCTTTTAGAGAACTTGGAACACAAGGACGGCTGGCACGCAGAGCATCCCATGCACACTGCAGAACCCATGGTGTACTGTGCCAGGCATTCTGTTGGGTACTTAATGCGTGATTCCATAGAACCCCAGCATTAGTCCAGCAGTTACGGGTACTGTTACAAATTGGATTTTATAGATGATGATACCAGAGAGGTCAACTTAAAAAAAAAAAAAAATGGCTGGAAGACACACAACTTGTAAGTGATGGAGCTAGAACTCCAGCCCAGCTCTGCCTGACTCCAAAGCCCAGACTTGGAGCACTATGCCCTTTGAAAAGTTATCTATTCCAGCAGCCTCATTTCACAATGAGAAGAGCTTGAAGAGAGCATTTCATTTCATTCAGAGTGGAGAAGGCCCCGGTCACAGGCACACTGGGGCTGCGAAGCCTGGAGCTTCTTTCTTAAACCCTGAGTGTAGGTCCTCTGATAGAAACCTGGGGAGAGCCTGCTTCTCCAACCCTCATTTTATCCTACTCCGTTAACTTTGCTATCTGCCTGCTGTCAGGACCAGAATCATCTCTAAAGGAAAGGCTTATTCAGAAATGCTCACCAATGGTTATCTGCTTTTATCTGCTCTTACAAGGTGGCGTTAGCTAAATGTAATGGAGACCTAACCAAAGTGGCTTCAATGAGATTTATTTGTCTCAGAGGAAGAAGCCTGCTAGTAGGTAGTCCAGGGGTCACGAACTAGGCCGGGAGGGATTCCTTAGAGTGGCTAGATCATTGTCACAAGATCCTGCTCTGCCTCCAGCCTCTTCTCTTAATTCCAAGAAGGAAGTGGAAGACAGGAAACAAGAAGGGGTTGTGCTCACATCAGGGAAGCAAACCTCTCCCCTGCATGCTAAGCTACTTTTCCTTAAATATTGTTGGCCAAGACTAGGCCATATGGCTACCCTCTGCAAAGGAGACTAGGAAATGTCGTTTACGTTATTGCAATCTCTTGAACAAAATTGGAGTTCTGTTGGGGAGAAAGGGTAGTGTGTATTCAACTTTCAGTGCCTGCACAAAGAGTAACCCATTTCCTAAAAGCACCCCTAGGGTCTGTTTCCAAGATCCTTCCCAAAGCCTTTGATTTCAGTAAATATTTCTTAGCACCCTAGAAAAATAAAGCACAAGGACAGTTCCTGACTTCAGAGACTCCGCGGTGTCAGGTGGGCAGCAAGAAGAAAAAGCATGAATGTGTTGTAGAAAGAGCATAGCTCCCTGTCATGCACAGCTGCTCTGGGGGCATAGAAGAGGGACCCTAACTAGTTCTGGGGCAGCAGGAAGGCTTCCTGGAGGAAGGGAGCCTCCAGTTGAGGCCTAGGGACTAAGTGGATTGGAATTATTGGCGTGAAGGAAGATAAATCTATCTGCTTTGTGGTTTCAGTCTGGTTGGAGACCCAGGGACTCCTGTGATGGGTCCCACACAGTGGGACTGTGTGATACAGAGGCTGGAACACTGAGTGGCATGCTATGAAGTGTGGGCCTTATCCCCAACACAATGGGAGCCACTGAAGCCTTCTGGGCAGATTTGCATTTCACAGAGACTTTTCTGGTAGCTGGATAAGAGTGCAATAGGACAGTCTGTAGAACCCCAAGAGCTGCGATGAAGGTGTGTTCTGCAGCTTGTGGGGGAGAGAAAGAAGCAAGAGACATTGACAGGAGATGGCACCCTGGTGTTAGGGAGGGAATGTTAGAGATGACTCCCAGGATCTGACTTGCGTTAGTGATGCGAACCCCTGATAGAGAGAACCCAGAAGATCAGCAGATATTGGGGATGCAGGAAGCCCGTCTGGGCTCATTTTTAGTTCAAACTGCCTGGAGTACAGTCTAGATGCCCAGCAGGGAGGTATATGGATCCAGTGCTCAGGATGGGTGCTGGGCTAGAGATTGGGTCTTGGACATCCCACATGGAGGCAGTGGGTAAGCCTCGGGAACAGACGAGAACATGTTGATGAGAAGTAGGTCCACAACTGACCACAGCAACATTCAGGGGTGGCACAAAAGATGGAGCCAGCAACGGAGACAGAGGGGAGAGCCCAGCCTGTAGGGAAGTAAATCAGCTGAGAAGTGGTGTTTCAAAGAGAAGGTAGGAACCCATCCTTGTGGAGGAGGGAAGATAAGACCCAAGAATGGCCAATGGGCTGGCAACCGGCTGGCACTGAAGACCGTGGCAAGAGTGTTTCCGGTGGGTAGTAGGCAGAGAGGTCAGTTATGAGGAACTAGAAAGGAGCTAGCAGCAGCTTTTCCAGGATTGCAGAGGGGAGAAAGACAGGGAAGAGTTTCAGGCTCTCTGTTCTGTCTGAATCTCCTGCTTTCTCAGTTCTCATGCTGGACCAGTTGCACGTTCCCACCTCCGGGCTTTTGCTCATTTTGTTACTCCTGCCTGCACCGCTGCCGCATAGTGCTTGGCTTCTACCCTCTAAGAGCAGCTCCTGTTGCTACCTGCTCTGGGCCTCCATGGCAGGAGTAGAAACCTGCCTTGCAGTGGTGCAGACCTGTTACATACACTATCCCTTGTCTCTCAGGAAACTAGATGTCACTAACCCATTTTGCAGGTGAATAAACTAAGGCTCAGGGTGCTTCCCTAGCACATACAACGTGTCTCTACCTTTATTATCAGAGGTGACAATAGAGACAACACATGTGGTGGCTAGGGGCACAGACCTTACAGTCAGGGGTCGATACTGACTCCCCCAATGGCCTGCTTAACCTCCCAGCTGCCCAGTGCCTTCTCTTTAAGATGGAGATCTTAATCTCCCGGGGATGTCTTAAAGTATTAGTGAGGTTTCTGCTGGCACTGTTCCTGTGGTATTTGGCAGTGCTGGTGGCAATAAGTGTGCCCAATGTCTCTTTCTCTAATTCAGCTGTGAGCTCCTTGGGAGCTTCTGTACTATTTCTCCTTCCATCTCCCATCGGGCCCAGTATACCCTGTTACTTAAAAAATGTTTATTAAATGGAATTGAGCTTAACTGAATTCCAAAATGCCCCAGTGACTGGGGAAAGCCTCATTGTCCTGAGGCTTCCAAGCCATCTCCGTCAAATGTCAAATGCCTACTGCCTGGGGCCGTCCCTTCTGCCCAACCCTCACCCCCAGGCTTCTCGTTGTCCACCTTGTCCTCCCTAGTGGCTGGCATAGTTCCCAAGTTGTGTTTACCAGACCACAGGCCACGCCCTCTCCTCCCACAGCTGCTGATGAGGGTGTCCGGGCAGTCTGAATCCTCAGGCGTGATCATGAATTAACTCTGGGCGCCCCGCTCCTAGAGGGGGAGGTCCCTCGGTGCCTGCACGTCACCTGTGACAGGTGGAGGGCACACCTGCAGCCAAGTGCTCTGCCACTTTGTCACTGCCCCTTGTGGGGCAGCCTGCTCCCCTGTGGGCCACCTTGGCCACTAGTTTATATTTTTATTTAACACACACAGTGTTGAAAGTCCGTACCTGGCACCAACACGATATTGACTCATTTGATCCTCAAAACAACCCAATGAGGGGGGTTACTTTTATTAGTGTCACTTTGTATTTGGAGAATCTGAGGCACAGAGAGGTAAAATAACTTGCTTGAGGACATGTAGCTAGTAAGTGGCAGAGCCAGGATCTAGACAGTGACAGGCCAGTGCAAAGTCCCAGCGGCTGGAGGTTCTTGCTCACAGAGACTGAGTCAGAGTGTGCAGGTGGGCCAAGTCAGAACCTCCCTCCCATTTGGGGTCTGAAGCCCATGTTGGTGCCTTGCCCATCCTTGCCCCCTCTGAACCTTGGTTGCCAGCACCTCTGGCCTGGAGTGCGCACCTTAAATAAGGTCCGAGCACAGCCTGGGGTCTCTGTGGCCCTCCTAGATCCAGCTCCAAGACCCCACTCTGCTCTGCTCCTCTCTGCCATGCTCATCCTGCTCCTGAAGCACGTGCTGCATCCCCTTCTCTCTTCCATGGTGACATAGGGCCCACCCTGCACTCCGACAGCCCCACGCCTCCCTCTTAGGACCTGAGGCCAACTCTGCCCTCCCTTTCCTAGAGAAAACGCTGCGACAAGAGGGAAGGGTGCTACAGCACCAGGGGGTCCCGCCTCCTGGGACCTCAGCTTCTCTGCATATCACCTGAGGTACGGCAACACTCGGCACAGGCTGGGACAGTCTGTAATGGGATTTCCATGTGCTTCCAGGGAAGACTTTCCAAGGCCTGGCTGTGCTCTTCTCTCTGAGTCTCACTCCGTGGAGGTTACTCTCTGCTTTGGCAGGAAGCACAGCGGGGGCAGGAAAAGGAGAAACCTAAATAGGCCTCACCCTGCATCCCTCCCATGTCCGTTCCCTGTGGGTCAGGAGCCCCAGCCTGGCCTGGGCCTCTGCACCCCGCCCACTGCACTTCAGGTCATGGGGAGGGATGCTTACCACAGCCTGTTATCCTGTGCGGGCTGGTGATAACCAGCCACGGGGTTGGGGTTGGGTGGAGAGCTCAGCCTTCACCTCTGCCTCCTGCTCCTGCTGGGCTCACACAAAACTCAGTCCGTGGGCACCTACATCATCTTTGGCCCTGCGCAGCCCAGGGCCCAGCGGATTCCTGTTATCTGAATGTTCCTGAGTAAACGGAAAACCAGGGCCTTGTGTCTGCTGTGCTGCATGTTTTTAAACTCTGTTGATCTTTATATTATAGTCTTTCAAAAACAATTTAACTGTGCCTTAACTCTACTGGGAGAGGGAAAATATTTGTTTCATCCACCCATCATTCCACACCAGTATTGAAGCTTTGATGAATTTATGGTTTTTTCCTAATTCTTCCCAGTGATTGTGTTTTCACTTATAAAACTCACAGTATACCATTTGGCTCCTACTCTTTGATTGCAAGCATTGTTCCTTGTTGAGAAGGGCTCATCACCGTCTCCCTGAATGCAATGAGGAGTTATTTAAACCCTGCACTAGCACTGAATGTTCGGGGTGTCTCTAAGTTTTGTCTTTTACAAATAATGACTTCAATAATTTTTTGCAAAAAAAAAAAAAGTTTGCCTTAGGGCTGATTGCAAGCAGTATAATTTAAACACATTTAGATATTTTTCTCTGTGATATTAAAAATCAGTCCCCATGCTGCATTCCCACCCCTTAGGTCCCTTCTTCCTCCCCAGTAATATCCCTCTTAGACTTGGTAGAGGAAGACCAGAGCCCCAGAGGGAATGGTATGGCTCTTCCAGCTGGAGAGTCCACCTCAGCACTGGGGACCCCCAGGTCTTCCTTATCCCCAACAGCCTAGACCAAGCCCTGGAGCTCAGAGTGCTGACTCAGGGCTGATCCAAGGATGCCATGGAGTGTGGCTACCTTGATCCAAAATCCTCTTCCCTACCTCTAGTTCTGGAGAAGGAACTCGGGCCCCAGGACTGTAGGTCAGAGGCCTTGCATGGGCACCTTCCTGGGGAGTGCTGGATCCCTCACCTGTGAATCAAGGTATTGGACTTCATGATCCAAAGGGGGTTATCCTCTTGTTCTCTCCATGTTCTGTCAACTTATTAGCTGTGTGACCTATGGCAAGTCACTTAACCTCTCTGGGTGGCACTTGCCACTTAATGCTGCATGAAGAGTGAACTGGACTCCTACGCCTGGACTCACTAACGATCACCGTTACTACTGTTGTTTGTCCTAACTCAGCCGAGCTTCCCTCATGGTCCCTGCTCAGCTGTTCCCTGCTTTTCTCCTTAAGAGGCCCTGCTCTCTCCCTAATGACATCTCCCCAAAGACTGCTGTTCAGTAGAGCCTAGGAGACACTTAATCCAGCCCCCCTAGTAACTTGTCTGGAGCCCCATCCTCCCCTAATGCTGGGTCCAGGAGGCCACTACAGGAGTAGAAGTCCTCGCAGGCCCTGCTGTCCTCTGCCCTCCCTGTCTTCCCCTCTACATTCACATGGGAGAGTCCGGGAGTCCCAGTCCCGGTCCTGGCTTCTACTCCTCCTCCCCAGGAGCCCAAGTCCTGGGCCCTGTCATGGCCATAGCGCACACACACGTACCCACATGGACAGGCCTCCTTAAAGCCTTCTTGGTATTTCCGGGTTGGAGGTGCCCCTCCCTTCCTCACCTCTCCCTCACCTTGTCCACACAGGGTTCACCTATGGAAGCACTCCTGAAGGAAGGGTGCTGAGCCTTTCCGTGTTCCCCATGTCCCACCTGGCTGGTAGGACTTTGATCATCCCTCCACGCCACCTGTGTCCCCCGTGAGCACTCTCCCTGGTTCTGAATCCAGGTCTGGGCTCCTGCTCCTACCTGACCCACCCTTGCTTCCTGAAGGGATCTTCTCCTCTTTCCTATGTCTTGCTTCTTGGCCACCCCCTCTTCTCCTTTCCCTTTATGTGTCTGCAGCCTGCCTGCTTACATGAAAGCCTTCTGCTTCCTTCCCTTATGTACCTTAGCACGCCCTCCCTGTCTCCCAGGGCCTGTTTCTGTCACTGGGGGAAAGGGAATGGGCGTCCTGCCTTGCCAGGCACACACCCTCCCTGCACTGTTTGGACTGAGCTTGTATCAGTGGATTGTGAGTCTTCGGGGCAGAGACCAAGTACAAACACAAGCGCAGATAGCAGGATGCCACCCGCAGGAGACAGAGCAGGGACGACTGTCATAAGAGCCTACCTCCTTAATACTGAAAAAAAAAAAAAAAAAACCCAAACCAAAACCAAAAACCTGTGTCTCCCTGCCTCTCAGTCGGGAGGGACTGGTGGGGATGTCCGTGCTTATCATGTACTTTATTTCCCAGCTGAGCACCGCTGGGGGTGAGGGTGCCGGCCGGCAGTGATGCTCTGATAATGACCTCCCCTGTGTCCTGCCCTTGCCTGGCTCTCTCCCGCAGCATCCAGTGCTTTCCCAGCACTTCAGGGCCTGTAAAGCTCTGTGGGGCCCTTCACCTGGGCCTGGGGTCCCTAACACACCCTGGGCCATGTTCGCTGTGCACTGAGTCACCTGATGAGGTCACTGCAAGTCAGGCCTCCTCCCTGGTCATGGGTCACAGGGAGGGAGCACATTGCTGGGGATTCGGGAAGAGAATGTTCAGTGCTCCCCTGGGAAGCCAGCGGGAGAGGAAGCTGAGGAGGGTGTCTAACAGGGACTAATCCTTGCAAGGACTCTGGGCCCTAGAACCTCCCTCTGGTTATAGTAGCAGGATGATGGCCAAGGAGCAGACATCTGCGATTGGCCCCTTTTAGAACCGGTCCCACTTCAGGTGGAAGCACCTGACATTCCTTTGGGGCACTACCCATTCCCACTCTCAGGTTGTGAGGCCTGGTGGGCTGACGTCCACTAGGGTGGGAGCATGGGGGGCCAGGCCTCACCCCCGGGCCCTCTGCTAGGCAGTCACTCAGCCAGAACAGCGTGCTCTCTCCCAAGGTTGCCAGCAGGGACGGCACCTCCCTCAGTGTCTGGGGTCTGGGGCATTCTAGGGAGAAGCAGTGGGAATGTGGGACAGAGGTCACCAAAGCCTGTAACCAAACCCTTCATGCTCTGCCACCAGGCCTCTAAAGCCGCACTTTGCAGTCCTGGGAGCCAATAGATTCTCTTTACGGTTTAAGTTCTGCGGAGCTGGATTTCCTGTCGCTGGCATATTAGATAAATCCAGGAAACCAAGGTTTGGACAACCCCAGGCAAGACTAAAAGAAATTATAACAAAATGTTAATAACGATAATCTTTCCATGGTGGGAATGTGAGACTTTTTTTTTAATCTTTTTTTTCTACATCTTTCTGATTTTAATGATAAATATCACTTTATAATGAAGTAAATAAGCTTTATAAAAAATAAAAGAAGAATCATTTGGCCCAATAACAGTTTTCCACAAGCACCATTTTCAGAACTGGAACCAAATCTCCATCATTCCCTTGCCTAGACGGGTGTCAGGGGAAATGCTCCTGGTCCAGCTCAGCTCTGACCTTGTGGTCTTAGGGGAGGGAGAGGCCACTGCTCCTCACCCTGCCTGCGCAATGAGAGGGTACGTGGGTGGCTTCAAAGTGCTCCCAGTGTTAATGTCCCGGTCACTGACTTTTGTCAAAATCCACATCCGTACAAGCTCAAAGGAGAGCTCAGCTGCTTCGAGCACTTGCATCAGACAGCCAGAAAACGCTGCTGCTCGGTGGTGGCTCCCTCATCATGAGCCCAGACCGTGGGCTGCGCGTTCTATCCTCACATCAGCCTGTACAGGAGCTTTGGTCCTTGTGCTCCTTTCCCTGGGAAGAAAACTGAGATTCAGGGAGCCCAAGAACCTACCTTTGGCAATGGGGCTAGTGAGGAGCAGAGCTGGAACATGAACTGCAATCCATCTCATTCCAAAGTCCAAGCCACTAGCCACGCCGTAACCCACCTCTCTTCCAAAACATTCCTGGATGACTTGTTTCTTTGTCCCTTTCACAAATATTTACTAAGCACCTGCTATGCATGTGACATGATTCTTATTTGCAAAGGAGACACGGAGGAAATAGAAGATACCAGCATATCCCTCCAGCTCCTAATATAGATCTGTGATCTCAAGAGGAGTGTGTGCACCCTGGTGGGGGCCTCGGCCCATCCCAAGGGCAGTGGACAGAATATATCACAATTATTCATAGCTATTTCTATCTCATGATTTTCAATTTCTATTTTTATTTATTTATTTATTTGACAGAGAGATCACAGTAGACAGAGAGGCAGGCAGAGAGGGAGAGGGAAGCAGGCTCCCTGCTGAGCAGAGAGCCCTATTCGGGACTCGATCCCAGGACCCTGAGATCATGACCTGAGCCGAAGGCAGCGGCTCAACCCACTGAGCCACCCAGGCACCCTTCAATTTCTATTTTTATGCTTTTATAAGATGCATGATATCTTGATACAGTAACATCCACATAAACAAAATTATTGGGGCACCTGGGTGGCTCAGTTGGTTAGGCATGTGACTGTTGATTTCAGCTCAGGTCATGATCTCAGGGTCTTAGATGGAGCCCTGCTGGGACACTCAAGCAGGGAGTCTGCTTGAGATCGTCTCTCTACGGCTGCACACTAGCCCATGCGAGTTTTCTCTCTCTCTAAGAAAAATAAATAAATAAATATTAAAAAAAAAGAAAAAGAAAAGAAAGAGTTATCCGTGATAAATGTTTGATGGCTGTGGCATCAGAAAACACTCACTAATTATGAGTCTATAGATGGGTAATTCTAAAATAAAAATTCAAGTTTATCTGAATTGAGATGAGATGAGAAAACAATGAATGTGGTAAGAGCTCAGAGGCCAAGAGGATCAGGAAAGTCTTGCAGAGAAGGTAAGAGCTGCATCAGGGGGGTAGGCTCTATCCAGGCAGAAAGAGAGGAAAGCATTAAGGCAACAAGAGAACACCACCAACCACAGCTAGATTTGAGAAGGCGCCCCTCTGTGATCGCTCCGAGACCTAACTGCTCCCGCTGCCCTGCCCTTCCACCTCCTCTCAGCCTGCCTTGAGCCTTGGGTCCATGGTCACTATCCCTTACTTCCTCAGCCTCTACCTCCTCTGCTCCCTTCTCCTGCCTTTTGGTGGAACTGGCTTCCCACAAGGGCAGACTTGTGTGCTTCTGAGTGGAGCTGCTCATTCTCCAACACCCAGGGCCGTCAGGGTAGCAGGAGACTTCCTCCTGGGTCCCTGAGGCCAATTCTGTTTCTTGGATCCTGCCTACCATGAGGCTTACATACCCAGCCCAGCCCCTCTGAACCCCTTTCTCATTTCTGTCACCTCTCCCCCTGCCCCTGCAGGTCCCTCTCTTCACTGTGCAAGAGCTTTTCCTTGGCTTCTTCTCACATCACATGACCGCCCTTCCGTCCCCACGTCCTCAGTGCCTGACCTCTTCCCTTTTGGAGGCCTCTCCCTCTCAGCCACTTCCTGTGCCTACACCTGGGGGTTGTCTCCACCAGGAGCTGCTCCACCTCTGGACACCCGTGTTCTACCCTGGCCAAACCAACCATAGCTGGCCTTGCCCTTCACAGAGATGCCCAGTGCTTTAATGCCTTCAATCCTCCCATCTCTCTGTCCCCATCTATTTCCACTTCCTTCCAGCCCACAGTCTAGAGAATTCCTTGGAAGGGTTGTCCCTCTTCTTGACTGAGAATGACCAACCCCTTGGCTTCCTCTTGCCACTGTCCTGTTTTTTTGTTCTCCTTTACGGTCAGGCTTCCTGAGATCTTCTCTATTTTTCTTGCTTACCATTCACAGCTCAACCACGATGAGCTGGCTTGGCGATTTCACCATCACAGTGGGATCACCCTTGACAAGTTCACCAGGGACTGTGTTCTGCTCTTGGCAGGTTCTCAGCAGCCTCGGCCACTCTCTCGTGGGGGCTCTCTCCCTGCTGAGCCAACACACCCCCCTTCTGCCTCTCCAATGCCAGCGCTCTGGGGCTCTGATCCTCACCCCACTCTGACCCTGTGACCTCAGCTGCCATCTGCTGCTGTGAGCCGCTCACACCAGTGTTCTCCAACCTAGATCCTCTCAGACCTTCAAACCACGCACCCAGTGGCCTCTGACCTCTCATTGGGACAGCCCACGGATGCCTGGAACTCAGCTGAGGGCATCCGTCTTCTTGCCCAAAGCTCCTCACCCTCCTGCTCATCTGTTTCCCACCAACAACTCCACGGCAGAGATCTCGGAGTCTGGCCAGATGTCTTGTTCACTCCCAACAGCCAAGCAGTTGCAGTAGTAGCAAAATAGGAAGGATGAAGGTCACAGGGTTGTTCATCCAGACTAAGATAATTCACTCTCTGCAGCCAGGCTAAAGTTTCCAGAGTAGGGAGTCTTGGAGCCCAGACCATGAAGATGTCCCCACCATAGGCATCAGGTGACCACATGGGCCCCCGGCTCTGTCCCTCACACCACCCTCAATCACTCCCCTTCTCCATTCTGTCTTTCAAAACTGCTTCTATCTCCCTAAAGCTCCCCCTTCCCTTCAGAAGTTAGCAAGGCTTCATATTCTCCTGCCCTTGTCAACTTCCAAAGACTCTGCTGTAGGATGTGTGTCTTGGCCATTCTCTCCTCATACAAAAGCTTCACTGTAGTGGAGGGGAGGAGGCATTTAGATTCACAGTGATAGGAGGGGGTGGGAGACTGTCAGAGGACCCTCCACGCCAGCTGCAACTTGCTTCTCCCCTCTTCGGTGTGTCTGAAGACCTAAAACATTCAATGTAGCTCATGTGCCGAAGTTCATCCTCTGCTAGTCACGTGAGAGTCATACCCTTAGCTAGCCTAACTGCTCTTACTGTGCAGACAGACCACCTGTCCCTTCCCTGACCTCAGGT
Organism: Mellivora capensis; assembly: GCA_004024625.1. Taxonomy (NCBI): domain Eukaryota; kingdom Metazoa; phylum Chordata; class Mammalia; order Carnivora; family Mustelidae; genus Mellivora; species Mellivora capensis. Next base: position 82,207 of record PISX010004968.1, on the reverse strand, counting down.
TACCTTGCAAAACCCCTCTTCTTCCACCTGTCCCTGAGAGACAGTGTCAGAGGTCATATGGAAGCCTGGCCCATCTGGTGTCTACGACAGCACATTTTGGGTTCCATTCACCTCTGTTCTCTGTCTTCCCCACCACCGAGGGGCTTTAGTGGAAGTTGAAGAGTGAGGCCAGTGGACAGCACCAGGGCACAGGGGACTCCAGACCCTTGGGCTGCTCGACGAACAGTGGGATCTGGTGTTCTCACCTGTGTATTATGTATGTCAACACTTGCCTGGCCTGTGCAGACGCAGAGAAGATAAATGGAAGTGGTTCACGAGGAGAAGTGATTCTCATACTCAACTGTGTTTCAGAAACACAGATCACTGGGCCCTGCTCTTGGAGCTTCGATGTAGTGGGTCTGGGGTGAGGCCTGAGAACTGGCATTTCTAACAAGTTCCCAGGTGTTCTGCTGTGGGTCCAGCAACCATGCTTGAGGATCACTGTTTCAGAGGAAATTGCCTGCTCTGGAAGCCCTCAATACCTACATACATGGGTCACTCTCATCCAAGCTGAAGGAATGGCTTCGTCCTTCCGCTTTGGCTCAGCTGACAAGGAGGAGTCCCTTGACATCAGTTTATTTCTGTGCCTGGACTCACTCTTGGCTCCCTCTGCGGTGGCTGGAGAGCATAAAGTAGGAATCCATGGCCCGTAACGGTGTGCAAGCCCTGGGTCCGTGGTAGAGATGGCCATCAGGGGGTGCTCTGCCTGCTTCTAGGTTAGAGGAAGATACTCCTTCCGGACTGTTGCATTTTCTCGAGGCCCCATCCAAGTGAGTTTTAAAGGGACACATCCCTCTGCAAAGGCTGAAAAATATATCAATCACATTCAGAATACTGTGGTTCATCTAGCACCCCAAGCGCCCCGACCGGCAACCACAGAAGGGCTTTCCACATGAGGCAGATGCCAGCCCTGGAAAGGAAATGGAATGAGCACAGCACACTTGCTGATGTGGGAGTACGGGCCGAGCCTCAACACAGGCCAGTGTGGCTCCCCAGGGGCCATGCCTCAGAGCCGGCCCGGCTCCTTCCTCTCTGCCCTCTGTCTGCAGGAGGGACTAAATAAACAGGCTTTACCTTGAGACCCCTGCCAAATGTCTGCCCCGCTTCCCTCGGCCAGCAAGGGCTGATCGTATCTGTCCAGGAAGAAGGGCGCTTGTGCTCAGAGGGCTGAGGTGTACAGACTCAAGAACGTACGAAGCTGCTGGGGCGGGGGTTGAGCTACCCTGGACAAAGCCTAGAAGTATTTGATATTTTCTTTGGCAAATACTGCAATAGAGCAGTACTCACTTCCTTACCAAGACCCAGATTTGATTTAAAACAGCCATATTTTAATAAAGCCAGTGGAGCCGTGCCTGGGTCATTGCCTGGCACTCAAAACGTGCTCCATAAATATTTGTTGGATGAATGAATGCCTTCCTTCCAGGATAATCTGTCCATTCCTGAAGCTCTGACATGATCCTGGTTACTCCCATTTAAACGGACTTTGTCCTATTTCTTTTAATTCTTCCCTTTTAAAGTTCTCAGATGGGGCATAAAACAACTCCTTTTTCATCCTGCAGCTGGCTGCCTGGGGAACAATGGATTGGTCCCTCAGCAACTCACAAATGAAAAGCCCCTGGCCATAGGCTCCCTGGCCACTTGGCCAACCTGGCCTTCCCCGCCACTGGTCCCACCCCAGAAGGAGATCCCAAAGACCTTCTGATCGTCCCCCATCAGAGACTAAAGATCCAGGAGACTAAAGATCCAGGAATTCACAAGGGTAGGGCGTCCTTGATTATTTCGAGGGCATCCCACCCCTTGTAGATTCCTCATCAGGTAAAGCCCTTAATTCCCAGGCTTCCAATTTGGGGCCTTGAAGGAAGACTAAAGAATAAAGAAGAGCCAGGGATGGGGCCAGGGGTTCAAAAAAAGGCACATGAAAGATTTTTTTTAAAGAACTGATTTGGTCACCAAATGCAAGCAAACCTGTCTTGCCCTGAGCCAAGAGTTAGGAAGATCTGCTCGCAGCTGGGCTTCTTTTCATGCATGGCTCACCTTGTTGGTGGGGCTCTTAGTGCCAGACCCACACAAATTCAGGCATAGGCCCTCTCCCTTAGGGAAGTCAGTTTTGCTGGGCAGACAAAGCTATCTTACCTAAAGTGGCCAAATAATGTGATAACGTGGCCTAAGTTAAGGAAGGGAGTCTATGGCGTATCACAGTATATAAATCATTATCGAATTTCACATTTTCCTGGCTTAGATGGTAATAATTCCTAACCATTCACAAAAATGCTAAAATTTATGCACCCAAGATCATTTCAAGCACCCCCATGAACTAGGCTCCTTTCTTTGGGCAGTGTCACTAGGGCCCCTGGCCAGGGGGGAATCCTTACGTGTTGCTCCAGCTCATGTTGACTTGGGCTTGGACAGTGCTGCCTGGCTGGGCCACATGACCCAAAGTCACAGCCCCAGGTTTCCTCTCTGGGCTCTGAGGCCAAAATGATTTCTTGGAGCAGAACTCCTGAGAGCAGAGAGAGCCAGAAGTCTGTTCCTCAAGTCTACTGAGGCTGGGGTCTGCCTATTGCCCTCCCCCCATCTTGGCCCTTTGCCTGCACAAATCAAAAGCAGTGCACCTCCCCTCTTTCCTGCTTGTTCTTTCAACATCAGATCCAGCTCTTGACCTGGCATCTGTAGGGCAACCACGGCAAGAAGAAATATGAGGTTCAAGCAGGTTTTACCTGCCAGTTCCTTCAGCCAAGGCTGCTGTGGCGGGAGATGTGGCTGCTGACACGCTTAAGCAGGGGAGTGGGCAGGAGCCCAGTCCGTGACTCCCCCCCCCCCACCCCAGGGCCAAAAGAGGTGTCGGCACGTCCCCAAAACGCCATATAGGGAAGTGAAGCAGAACGTGTTCCGGACATCGCATTCGAGAGCAAAGTTCATCCCAGAGTACTTCACAAGCATGTGAGGGGATAAATCAGTCTAATATGTGACACTTCACAGGATAAATGAATAAGATTAATCTGTTTTCAAGTATCGAACATTTTGCAACAGATACTGATTTTTGTTGGCATATCTCCAATCCACAAGTATTATTGATAGGGCCTAGGAAGGTTATCGAAGTCTAGGAATAAAGAAATCTTATTATTTAGTTTACAAATGCATATGGTGGTGTCCCTAACGTGGATAATGTCATAGCAGGAGTCCAGCTCTGCTCGCTCGTGGGAATCACTCGTGAAGAAGTTCGCTGAGTCAACCTCACCCGAGGGCGATGTGGAAGTACACGTCTCCCTCCAGTTTTTCTTCTTCCTTTCTGACAGCGTGTTCATACGCGGGCCTACAGGGCATTATGGCAAGTGAAATAAGTCAGAAAGAGAAAGACAAATACCATATGATTTCACACACATGTGTAATCTAAAAACCAAAACAAACGAAACAACAAAAACCGACTCATAGGTAACAGAGAACCAACTGGTGGTTGCCATAGGTGAAGGGGATTAAGAGGAACAAACTTCCAGTTATGAAACAAATAAGTCATCCCCATGTAAAGTACAGCATAGGGAATATGGTCAATAATATTACAGTAACTTTGGTGACAGATGGTTAGCTAGACTTAATATATTTATAGATGTCAAAACATTACATCATACACCTGAAACTAATCTAATATTCTATGTCAGCTACTCCTCAACTTAAAAAAACCCGCGTATTCCTGAGTATCTTGGTTCATTCAGGCTGCTGTAACAGAATAGCCTGGCTTAGAAACAGTAGAAATTTATCTCTCACAGTTCTGAAGGCTGGACGCCCCAGGTCAACACACTGGCAGATTCTGCCTGGTGAGAACCCACTTCCTGGCTCAGACTGCTGTCTTCTCACTGCGTCCTCACAAAGAGGAAGAGACGAAGGGACTCTCTGGGGTCCCTTTCATAAGGACACTGATCCCATTCTTGAAGGCTGCCCCCTCAGGACTTAATCTCCTCCCAAAGGACTCACCTCCAAACACCATCATGCTGGAGGATTAGGTTACCACATATGAATTCTGGGGGGACGCAAACATTCAGTCTTTAGAATGGGAAAAGAAAGGAAAGAAAATCTAGAGCCCTTGGCAGTACAAGCTCAGAGCTCTATGCAGCTGGTAACTTACCTGAGCTACAGCACTGACCTGACCTCTGGGGGAGCTGGGGGGCTGGGCATCAGTGAGAGGGGCCCAAGGCTTCATGCCCTTTGTAGGACCTGAGAGAGGGGCATTATGCCAGGAGATGACCAAGTCTGCCCTCATGAACAGATCTTTGACAAACCTAGTCCTTTATGACTAGTTACAGGTTCCTTGCAGAGCCTCTGATGTGGACAGCACACACCAGTGGATAGAAGCCCCAGGTTAGGATCGCCAGAGAAAATTCCGTGTGAATTTCCGATGAAAAACAAATATTGTGTGGATATACTTTTACTAAAAAAATTATTTGTTGCTTATTGAAAATTCACATTTAATGGGCGCTTGATATTTTTAGTTGATAAATCTAGCCACCCTGCACGAGGTGGCTAAGGGCCATGAGGGGCCAAGTCCGAGTGGTGACAAGCATCCAGCCTGATCAGACCTCTCCAGACCACATAAGCTAATGCAGTCTGGGGGTGCCCATGGGCCGGGTGGGCCTTGAGTGGCCTGCCAGAGAACAAGTCCACTTAATCCATTCTATAAGCAAGTGTCCTTGTACCAGCATTTCATCTCAGAGACATGAAGCATTTCAGGGAGATAAAAAGAAGCAACAGCCAAATTCAATGTGAAGATCCAGGATGACAAACCAAATCCAGATGTCTTATATCGAATGTATTTTTGTTTCTTTGAGGTCACAGATGTCAAAATCTTAAGGCGCGGAAGACTTAAAAGGGAGATAGCTCTCACTGGTGGGTTGTTCTGTGAATGGGGAAAAGATTATCATTATTTTATTTGAAATGCAGAACAAGGATTTAAGGAGAGCAATGCAGAAATGCAGAACAAGGGGACCAGGGGAGTAAGCCTTAGACGGAACTGGCCAGGTTACAGGGGTCATGAGAGGGGGAGAGGGGCCGGCTACTGGGAGGCAAGCAGTGTGCTGATGGGGTAAGGTGTTCCTAAGAAGCCCAGTGTCTGGCCATGTGTGTGCATGTGAGTTGTTGCTTTGGGGGGCACTCTGGAGAATAGAGAGCCCACAGTGACTATCCAGCAGAGCCCCAGGACCTGGGAGGGCAGACATGACCCAACTGGGAGGGGACATGAGGAGCTGGGGCTTGGTAACCCGGAGAGAAACCTGGGCCTGTTCATGGACAGTCCCGTGGGAAGGACCTTCTGCCAGAGTGGGAGACTCAGGCTGTGGAGAAGTCTTGGGGGGACCCCAGGGTCTGGCGTGAGTGTGGTCTGAGTGGGAGTAGTCAGGACCTGCCTGGTACCCGAATGGACAGGAAGGGACAGTGAAGGCAGGTACCCCTTGTGGCTTTGTGGCTTGGACAGAGGTGTTGGGAGCCACACAGTCTGGCATAGACTCCTAGGACGTGGGTTAGGAAAGTTGCTCCCAGCTTTCCCTGATGTTGGACGGTCAGCCAGCTGTGTGTCACCAATCCCAGGCCTGGCAGCTAGTTCTGGCCACAGGTCCGGCAGCAGTCCCTTCACTACTGCAGACAACTGCCCCTCCTCTCAGGAGCTGTGTTCTCAGCCGTCCAAATGAGGAGGCCCAGACAGCCACTGTGGGAGTGCTCTGGGAATCACAGCCTCTCTCTTCACGTCTGCTGGGTGGGCACATCGTGGCTCCTGGGCCGGAGTCTCCCTGCATGACGGTAGCCTTGGCCAGGATCCTCATGAAGGCGCTTAGGCTGGGCACACGTCATGCCATTACTACCCCCACTTTTCTCAGTGTTTAATCAAGGGGGTCTGAAACTGAAACAACTGGAAAAAAGTGAAGCTTGACCTTTCCCCTTCTCTGAGGGAGACACAAACCCAAATGGTGGGGACAAAGGTCACTCTGTGCCTCTTGAAATGAAAACTCAGAGAAGCCTTTGGGACTTCCTCATTCCTTGTCTTCTGTCAGCAGCTCCGGAATGGCTCGGGTTCCTGGGACTCAGGAGGCCCCATAAAGGCTGTCACTACAGCCCCGTCAGCCAGGTGGCCAGGCCACCCGCCCCGCCCCATCCTGCACTAGGCCCAGCCAGGCTGCTGAGGGCGGAGGGCTGTTTCCTTACACACCCACCACGTATAGAATCAATCTCTCTCTCTCACATACACACACACCACACACACACACACACACACACACACACACACACAGCCAGGGGCCTGGCCTTAGTGCTGAGGGACAGCAAGCCCCTGGAGTGGTGCCCTTCTTCCCCTGCAGGGGCCGGGACATCTGCTCCCTCCCTCCGCACCAGGCTTGAAATGGCCTCCACCACCTCTCCCTCCATGAGCCAGGCTGTTCCCCGTAACTGCATTTTACTCTGCTTGCCCTGATCCAAAGAACACTCAAGACCTCGCCCTTGAAAGGCCAAGCCACCACTCAGCAGCTTTTCCCGCGTGTGTAACATGGAGGGCTGGAAGGACTGGGCACCCCGGCCACCAGCGCTCTGGCGAATCAATACAGTTCTTCTTACGTCCGTGTTAGAGAAGCTCTTTGAAGCTGCAAGAAACGCAGACACGCTCAAGTTAGCTGGAGTGCTGGCTGGGTGTTGGAAAGGAAGACAAAGGACAGACGGAGAGCTACTCGGGCAGGACTCCTGCAGTACCCTGCCGTCCGGATTCGTGGTTTGGGATGAGTACTAAGGCAGCCTCAATAATGCTCATCGTGAACCTCTATCGAGCACTCATCCCAGCTGGGTCGCAACATGACCTAGAGGCCCAGCACCCATCATCATGTGCCGCTCACAACCACCCTGTAGAATAGGATCTCATCACTGGCATTTGAGGAGGAGGGTGTGGCGCAGAGAGAGCTGTGACTTGCCCGGAGTCCTATGGCTGGTACGCCAGGGCCGGGGTGCAAACCCAAGCTGCCGGGAGCCCCGCGATGCAGCACAGGAGAATCACTCCGTCAAGGTGACCGCCCCCCCCACCTGGATGTTCCCCTGCCCTGGTGGATCTGCCATCGTCTCAAGATGACTTGCCCACATCTCTGTGGGTCTAGCTTTCTCTATCTCTCTCTCTCCTCAGAATCTCCTCCTGCTTCTTGCTCTGTGTGTCCAACTCACAACTCCCTGGGAGAAGACCTTCAGGGGCCGTCAGAATCCAGCCAGTGTGAACTGCTCTGAAAGCAAAGCATTTGCCAAACTGGACCTTTCTTTGTCAACGGTGAGCAGCTGCCTGCGGGCGGGGGACAGTCACCTGCAGTAGGGGCGGCTGGCCATGGTCGGTCAACACAGGCGCCCCTGAGGGCGGAGTAGGCACCCTACCAGGCACAGGTTGTCCAGCGTGGGGTGTTTTTTGTTTTGTTTTGTTTTTCTGAAATCTTTATTAAATATAGATCTCATTTTCTGACTTTATAAGAATCATCTAGTAGGTGGGGCACCTGGGTGGCTCCATCCTTAAACGTCTGCCTTCAGCTCAGGTCATGATCCCAGGGTTCTGGGATGGAGCCCCACATCGGGCTCCCTGCTCAGCGGGGAGCTTTCTTCTCCCTTTCCCACTCCCCCTGCTTGCGTTCCCTCTCTTGCTGTCTCTCTCTGTCAAATAAATAAATATAACCTTTTTTTAAAAAAAAGGAATCATCTAGTAGGCATAATTGAACTTAAAAAAAAAATTAGTCGGGATTTTATGATTCCTGAGGCACCATTCTGAACTCCAACTGGATCAGGCTACAAAAATAGGAGGTATAGAGCACTAATGTGTGGCGACATCCAGGAAACTCCCTAAACATCTTTAAAAAATACGTTCCTGATTGGTTCTTTGCCTTCACCTCAACGTGGAGGCAACAGTGAGAAGGAAATTCCCTGGCAGTGGGTTCCCGTGAAATCAGGCATCATGTTCTGAGCGGCTTCCTCCTCCTGGAACCTCCCAGCTCAGGCTGCCGAGGGGCTGTGGAGACTCCTCAGACAGCTGGCACCTGGGCCAGCTCCTCAGTCATCTCCCTTCCCAGGAGGCTCCTCTGCTGACAGAAGGACAGAAGGTGGGGGGTCTCAGGTTACTCTGAGAGGTCACAGGCTGCTAATCCACTCTGGGAACTGTCCAAAAAGAGCCCGTTTGGGTTTGATCCTTTGCACAAAGAGATTAGAGGATATAGAACTTGACATCTGCATGTCGTCCAGCTTCTGTTAGAAAACATCCATCTTTGGGGTGCCTGGGTGGCTCAGTGGGTTAAAGCCTCTGCCTTCGGCTCAGGTCATGGTCCCAGGGTTCTGGGATCGAGCCCCGCATCGGGCTCTCTGCTCAGCAGGGAGCCTGCTTCCCTTCCTCTCTCTCTCTGCCTGCTTCTCTGCCTACTTGTCATCTCTGTCTGTTAAATATATAAATAAAATCTTAAAAAAAAAAAAAGAAAAGAAAGAAAACATCCATCTTTATGGAAAAGCATGGCAGATGGAGCTAAAGTCCAAAACCTTTCACTGAAAATACTTGGTCAAGGCTGAAGAGTCACACCCAGAGCGGCAGTCTGATGGGGAACGCTGTCCTATGTCAAACAGGGTTCCCTGTGGATGGGAAACACCAACGGCCCGAAGCTACCGTGGGGCGGGTGCCGCTACAGGACAGTGTGTTCCTTTGGGGCTTGACCCCCCAGTGGACCAGGGGCAGCTGAACTTTAGTCTTCAATTCAGGGGCACCTGGGAGCAAGGCTGCGGGGTTGGAATTCCAAGCTTTCTCCCCTCGGGCCCCAGGGTGCGTCTGCTGGGGTGGGGCCTGGGAGCTGCCATTTTCCTAAGTCGGGAGCCAGGCAAATGAGGGAATGGCCTCCCACCACGTGCTGCAGTGTGACATTCAGAGGATAAGAGACCGACACTCAGAGTCACACCAGGCAGGCCTAGATTAAGGGGAGCTGGATGTGAGTAGCCGTGTCCGGCTGAGAAAACACGTGTTTTGTTTGTTTCCTGTTACTCTACTTTCTACCAAGGTTTAACAGGATTTGTACCCCAGCACCTGACTTGGAAACTCTTCTAAGAGGGTCAGTATTCACTGCACTCATTATGTGGGTCTCACTTCCTTGACCTTTAGCCTGTACTGTTGATCAAAGCAGTTTCAAGGGGACACCTGAGCACTGAGGGTTGTAGGTTAAGTGATGAATCACTCAATTCTACTCCTGAAACCAATACTACACTATATATTAACTAACCTGCATTTAAATATAATTTTAAAATAATAAAAAAAAATAAAGGGGACATGTGGCCTGAAAGGGGGAAAGGAATAGGTGGTTCTGGGGAGGGCAAGTGGACCCCATGGCACCTCATGACTTAATAAACCCTGTTCAGGAGAGGAGAGGAGAGAAGGGAAGGCTATCTGATGGCAGCTTCGCCGAGCCCTGCGCTCTCCCTGGGAGGATCTGAGACACCACAGCTTAGAGGCAACCGCTTGACACAAACAGATCTCCCAAGCCCGACAGCCCAGCATGCCCAGACAGGACTTTCAGTGCATGTGGAGGGACGAGGGGGTTTGGGCACAGGGCCCTGGATGTATGCCCAGCCCTTTCCAGAGAATACAGACATTTCTCTCCTCTGCCAACAGAAAAAAGGAGAGAAGAAGCTGCATTTTCCGTCTCAATCAATGGGGTCAATGCCTTTCCAGAAACCCCCTCCTCATGGAGCCTTGACAGAGTATTTTCCTGAGGGTCTTTGCCCAGAGATGGCCCCCGTGATACCATCAGGACTCCTCTTGAGCTCCCAGGTTCTTCAGGCAGAAAGACCCAACTGGACATCTCTGGGACTGAGGGAGGCAAGGGGTGGACCACGGGGCACTCCGGAGACTGATGTTTGGGGCCAGCGCGTGTGTGAGCGGGAGGGGAGCAGAGCAACATGGTTCTCTGGGCTTGTTAACATTCAATGAATCCCACCCAGACCTACTCTTTTGGTGTCCCGGGGCTGATGTAACAAAGTGAACAGGGCGGGAGGCTTAAACAACACACATGTATTGTCTCACAGCCCCGGAGGCTGGAAGTCCAAGATCAAAGTGTCAGCAGGGTTGGTTTCTTTGGAGGCCTCTCTCCATGGCTTATAGATGACCGTCTTCTCCCTGTGTCTCCACGCCATCTTCTGTCTGTGTGTGTCCATGTCCAGAATGCCTCTTCTTATAAGGCACCAGCCACATAGGCTTACAGCCCACCCTACTGACTTCATTTTAGTTTAATTACCTCTTTAAAGGCCCCAATCTCCGAGTATTGTTATATTCTATGGTATATTGGGGTCAGGATGGCAACGTAGAATTTGGGAGGGCACAATTCAGCCCCTAACACCTTCTGGAAGCAGCCAGCATCATATCCCATGTGAGCAGCTCTGCATCCCACTCATAAAAGCAATCCTGCATTGTCCACAAAGCATGTTCCCACGTGCTTTCCCCTTTAATACCTTTAATTCACCCCAGAGTCAGCACAAAAAGCATTCTTGTCTTATTTTATGATTGAGGCACCTGAGAGGCAAAGCCAGTGGCCCTGAGTGCCCCTGCCAGGAAGTGAGTGAACGGCGCTGAGACCTGGTCCCCTCACTCCTCTGCAGTGTGCTCTTTTTTTTTTTTTTTTTTAAGATTTTATTCATTTCTTTGACAGAGAGAGATCACAAGTAGGCAGAGAGACAGGCAGAGAAAGGGGGGGGGGAAGCATGCTCCCTGCTGAGCAGAGAGCCCGATGCGGGGCTCGATCCCAGGACCCTGAGATCGTGACCTGAGCCGAAGGCAGAGGCTTAACCCACTGAGCCACCCAGGCGCCCCTCTGCAGTGTGCTCTTAAACTCACCGCTTGGGACTGGAATATTTCCCTCCAAGGAGAAAGAAAATACTTCCTCTGAGAAGAGCCTCATGCCCCAGTCAAGTTTGTGGGAGCTCGATCTTGTCCTACTTAATTTGCCTGAGCTTCATCTCATAACATTTATTTGTTAAATAAAGTCACTTCTCCCTGCCGGTGGCTCTCCTACGGCCGCTGGGGGCCAGGCACTCTGCTGGGCAACCCATGTGCATGACATCTCAAAATAAATCATAGTTTGTAGATGAGAAAATGGAGCTTCGGGAGATAAAAGTAAGGAGCTAGTCAGTGTTGGAGGAGTGCTCTGAACCCAGATTAAGGTAATTCAGAATCCCATACTCTCGCCAGGGTAGTGACCGCCAAAAAAATTCATGTATTTTTGAAGGGCCCACTTTACCCCAGGCACCGTTCCATGTGCTGCTCTGATGCATGGTATTCATCAGTTTACAAAACAGACACTGATCCTTGGCCTTAGGGAGCTTATAGTCTTCCAAAGGAGACAAACAGCAAGTATAATAAATAAGTAAAAATCGTGTATACATTGGAAAGTGTGAAATGCCGTGGAAAAGAAAAGATATAGGGTGGGATGATCTGGAACGCTGGGGCTGGAACAAGTGGCAGTATTAAATTGGGTGGTCAGAGAGAGCTGCAGGGAGAGAGTGATGTTTAAACAAAGACTCAAAGGAATGAAGGAATTAAGCAATGTGGATATCTGGAGAAGAGTAGTCCAGGCAGAGAACAAGTGCAAAGGTCCTGGGGCAGGAGTGTGTCTGATGCACTGCAAGAACAGCAAAGAGGCCGTGTGGCTGGGGAGGCAAGGAGAGCACAGGAGATGAAATCAGATAAGAATAATGACCAGCTGGTGTTGGATTCACAGACGACTGCCTTGACTTGGCCTTTCCTTTACTCTCAGAGATGGGATCACCAGAGGGCTCTGAGCAGAAGTGGGGCAGAGTGTGGCCTGTCTTACCTTCCAATAGGATCACTCTAGCTGCTGTGTTGAAAACTGACTGTAAGGGAACAAAGAGGAAGCAGAGACACCAGTGATGAGTCTTCTGAAATAGTCCAGATGGTGGCTTGGACAAGGTGAGCCTGGTGCGGCAAGTGCCAGACTCTGCGGCCATCGCTGTTGTTTCTCCTCTTTTCTGGAAAGTCTGTGGAATGGGGCCGCCTGCAGTCCAGCCCTGGTGTTCCTGAGAAGCAGCTCTGAGGCCAAAGAAAGCTGCTTCGCTGTCTGAATCAGTCTTCTCATTTAGAAAACAGGACAAAATAGTGTTAACAATCCCAGCCTCACGGGGCTGTTTGAGACCCACCTCTGACGATGGATGTGAGGTGCAAGTGAGTAACAGGTGCTCAGTTCCAGATGGCTCTCTCCACACCCTCCAGACCCCACGTCCTGAGACCTGCTTCAGATTAGCTCTCAGCCCTTGCCCTCCTGCCCGCAAAAGGAAGCAAGTACAGATGGATCTCTGAATGGAAGCACTTTGGGGCACACGACACTGTGCAATCCTTCCCCCTGTTGGGGGGTGGTGCTCACAAACGGACACAGCCTTCCATGAGGCCCCGGATGCAGAGCCCCAGGCCACAGGGGGAGCCAGCTTATAGAGGCCCAGGGACCCATGGATGAACTTCATGTCTTCTGACCCCCAGGGGAGGCGCTGGACTGAGCACTGGACTGGGAGTCCAACAACCTGCATTTCTTTTTTGAGACATAGTTGACATATATCATTATATTAGTTTCGGATGTGCAACCTAATGATTTGATCTTTGCAGATACTGCAAAACAATCACCACAGTAAGTCAAGTTAATGGCAATCTGCGTTTCTGTAATGACTCTGCCAGTTTCCAGCTCAGTATACTTGAAAAATGACTTTTCTCTGGGCCTCAGTTTCCCCCACTCATCAAGTGCAGATATTGGCAAAATGTCTGTGCTTCTGGAGGTGTTCTGGGCCTGAAGAGAGCCCAGGCAGCTGTGGAGTCATGGATTTACTCATTTCCTTATTCTCCTACATGACTTAGCCCTATTTCCTGGCATCCACCTCTCCCCAGTGAAGCACATTTGGTCTGAGCCAACTCTACAGGGAGCACCAGTGATCTGAGCTGGGATCAGAGAGTCCTGGGACAAACCTGAGCCACACAGCCTTACTCTTTCCCTTGGAGATGTGTGAAGGCATTTCCTTTAGAGGGAGATGAGAGGGTGATTACAACGGCAGGTGGTTAGATGGTCCAGCTGGAAGGTCCCTTAGAGACCCTCCTTTTACAGGTGGAGAAGCTGAGGCTACGAGAGAAGGGACTTGTCTAGGACTACTTGCTGAGGTCGCTGGAAACATCTGTTTTTTAAAAAATAAACAACAAACGGCTTTTCTAAGCTATACTTGGCATACATTAACCTGCATATGAAGTATAAATTTGGTGTGTTTCGGCAAACATACATACCCATTGAACCGTCACCTCCAGAAAGTTCGTTGTGTCCCAGTCTGCTTTCTGTCACTATTGATGAGTTTTTGCTCTACTTTAAGGTAGAGCTCACAGGGCTGGCTGACAGATTGGGCGATGGGAGATGGGGAAAAGAGAGGGTGATCAAGATTTTAGCCTGGGGACTAGAAGGTTTGAGTTGCCATCCTCTGAGATCATGGTGGAACGAAGTTGGAAAGAGCTTCCAGAGCTCAGGTTTGGGCAAGTGTCTGAGCTGTCAAGTAGGCCCCATGTGGAAAGGATTGATTGTAGCTGGCCCTCTGAGTCTGGAGTGCCAGAGCATCTGGGCTGAGACACACAGAGAAGGACTGGAAGCCAGGGATTGGCTGGGTCCCCAAGGACTGAGTGTAGCTGACAACCAGGCTCTGGATCTCCCAACACTAACAGGTCGTTAGGCACTCTAGAAAATGCACCCTGGTTCCCAGGTCTGCCCCCATTCAGGGGTCAGGCCTCCCTGAGCCCTAGAGAGGGAGTCCTCTGAAGGTAGAGCTGTGTCTTTCCATCTGTGTTTACAAGGTACCTGCACAGTGCCCGGTCCCTGGTAAAAACTTAGTACATGTTTTTTGAACAATGGGGCTAGAAAGGGCAAGAAAAACTCTCCCCACCTCTGCAAAGTCTCAGGAATCTGCTTCTGCTTTTTTCCCAGAGCTGTGAGTCACAGGAGTGGGACTGCTTCCCACAAGCCGGGAGGACTCCCTTCCTCTAACCCTCACCTCTGGCCTGTGATTCTGCAAAGAAGGAAAAAGCAAAATGACATTTGATTCACCTTTCCCTCAGCTGCCTTCAAGAAACCCATCAGTTAGGTCTTATCATTCCCACTTTACTTTAAATGTAAAGTCCCACTTTAAATGAGGAGAGTGGAGATCAAGAGAGAGGGTGGGGAGCAGATTTGCGCCCATGGCCCCCAAATCTACTGCTGCCTCCCCGGGAGGGAAAAGTTCTAGTGTAAGGGGGGGGCCCTGGTGACGTTGCATGAGGGCTTGAGGGAATCTGCCTTTGGCTGTCCCCCATATGTCTCTTCTTCCTCTGTAAGCCTGTGATGAGATGAGTTGCCCCTTTCATCTTCATGCCCAGTACCACCCTTGGCATCCCGTCCTGGCCTGCCCTCTCAATATGAGCCCCAAATGCTTCCTGCCCAGCCCTGGCCTCAAGAACCTTCTCTGGGCCATGCATGCCTCCTCCCACCAAGGTGTGCACAGGCTCACCTGACAGTACCTTCTGACAACCCCAGTACTGCAGGGACATTCAATCTGCCCAATCAACACAGCTGGGCAGCTCCAGCTGTGTCTAGTCTGGCACACAAGTGACAGGCTCCATGTTGGTCCTCCTGTGGCTGGAGAGGGGAGGTCAAGGGCTCAATTTCAGGTCATTAATTGTGACTGTGAGGAGCATTCTGGAGGAAAGGCCAGGGCATGGGATAGAAGGACTGGCCATCCTGGGGTCCATGGAGGCATCCCGGGGATGTGAGGGGAAAGACGGGGATGAGGGGTGAGCAGGAGTCAGTAAGGGGAAGACGTGAGGGGAGAGCATTCCTGGCAGAGGAGAGAGTAGGGCAGAGCTCGAGGGACAGAGAAGGCTTGTGTGCCTCCAGGGGAGACGAGGTAGGGGACAGTTATGCCCCCAAAATGGGTCCATGATTAAAGGAGAGAGAGGTCAAGCAAAGCTTTATTTCGCGCCAAGCATCAAGAATCTAACCGAACGTTCGGGGCCGCACCTCTTACAAGAGAGGGCGAACCTTCCCTGTTTCACAGACTGGCTTTTAAGGGCAAAGGCCATGCGGTCGGGCCTGGCCACACACAGGTGGCCAATGAGATTGTAACACACACAGGAAACTCCACAGTGATGCCAGGTGACCAACTGAATTACAATTTACCCTAGTAGACATTTGCACCAGCCTATCACACCTTGGTTAGGATTGGCGCCAACAGGCTCCCAAAGGGCGGGGCCCCTACTACTTGGTAACTAGGGAGACAGTATGCAACCCCCCCACTGATCGGATGTCCCCACCTGGCCTGACCCACCCTTGTATCTGGGCTTTGTTACCTGAGGCTGGTTTCCGGGACTTGTTTTTAAGTAAATCCCCCGGGGAAAGGGGAGCAGGGAAGCCTCTGGCTAAAATATAAAAATATAAAATAGGTCCTTACAGGGACTTGGGAAGTCTAGAGAGAAAGGACGACTCTAACTGGTATGTCTTGTCCACCAGCAAAGAAACGGGCCCTTAGTTGGAGCAATGGCTGGGATGCAGGCACTGGGAGGGGGCAGTGGTCTGGGGCCCAGAAGCACTCTTAGGAAGGAAGGTTTCGAGGTCGGTCCCCACTCAGCCCTGCTGGAAGAGTAGAGGTTCCTCGTCCCCACCCACCCTGTGCACTTCAGGTTTCCAGCACTGCCTGGGAGGAGGCCCAGGCCTTCTGTCTGCAGGGAGCTTTTGGAGGCGGAAAGGTGGAGCCCTGGAATGTGCTGACCTCTGCCTCCTGCAAGGCCCAGGCGCTGAGACACATTCTTTCCAGCACGAAAGCTCGGCTGAAGCCGGGGGCGGGGTGGGGTCCCGTGCTGGGCAGGACCACACGGGAGCGTCCACTTCCCTTAGGATGGTTCCCAGAAGGACTTTGGCTTCCCCGGAGCCTCCGTCCTCCTCCCAGCATCCTTCCTTAATGAGGAGAGGAAGGGCCCTGAGGCCAGGGTTAGCACAGGGCCCAGCCAGGGCAGTGCCGGCTCAGGGCTTCCTGGGCAGGGCTCCACAGGCACCCTTCAAGCTGGTGGCCCTACGACACCTTTCAGGAGACTTCACAGTTGGTTTTGGAAACCACTCTGGTTGCGTAGGAGCAGAGCACGTGGCCTGTGTCCTGAGGGAAGTGGCCTAGTGGCTGGAAGGGTTTGGGGGCTGGGAGGAGAGCTACAGGGCAGGGCCAGGCTTGTGAAGGGTTGCAACACAGGAGGCCCACTCTCGGGTGCCACACTCACCCTCTCCAAGCCTCGGTGACCTCGTCTGCATGTGGAAGCCACAGTTGGCTCTGCCAATGCCACAGGAGAGGCCTGAGGTCGCAGGAGGCCGTAAGGTGCTTCCCGAATGTGGGGTGTCCAGTCACCCTGGGGGAGAGATATTGAGGCAAGCCGGTGACAACCTTCAGTGGAGAGCACAGAAGCTGCCGAGCTTCCAAGGGCACAGCATGACCCCCAGAATGAGGAGTCAGGCAAAGCCTGAAGACTTTCTTTGGGTCCCTGATTGTGAAGTATAGTGTCCTGGTAATCTTTCCCCCAGATAGACTGAGCCCTGCACTCCCCTGTCACACCAGGACTTGGGCTTGTATGGGGGCCAGTGGTTCTCCCTGGAGGTCTCTGAGGATTCGCCCCAGGGCGGAGAATCCCTGGGGTGGGCGGTGCACCTGAATCCCACCGCAGGACTCCTAGGGGTGGGTGTGTAGGAGTCAGGATTAGGCAGGGAATTGCGAATGAGGCAGGAGCCCCTCCCAGGCAGCACCCCCAAAGCCCTCTGTACTGCGTTTTGTGTCCCCACCACCCCCTGCAGAAGTCTTCCCTGTGGGGCGTTCTCGGGTGCATGGACTGGATCCTCCTCGAAGCTGCAGTGCGCGGCACCAAGCAGGCCTCTGTAAGCTTATTGGGAGAGGAACGGAAGAGGTCACCTCCCAACTCAAGCAAGCTCTACCTCTGTCTCTAGCTCCCAGCCCAACTCCCTACCCAGCCGGTGCCCAGTAAATGTCAGGCAGCTGACTGTTAATTCCCCAAATAAACCTGCCCCCAGTCAACACGCACCATGTGGCCTTTCCCAAACACACCTCCTGTCTTCCCAGTCCCCTAGCCTTGTTCTTTCCGTGGGGTCTCTTCCCTAGCTGACATTCTGAGCGTCCTGGGATGCCTTCTCCAACTGGCCCAAGCTCAACACAGCAGCGCCCCAGCCAAAAACCTCCCAGGTCTTCCCTCAGTCCCCACCGGACCGACTCTCAGGGCTCATGGACACACCCCTACCCCCAGCCCGTACCCTGATGGCAACCCCTGACACAGTGCCCAGACAGACAGTAGTCCGCAACCTACAAACACACACAGACAAGCACGCGTGACCTCTCAGCGGGGCTAGGGTGGACACGCTTGCAGGTGTGCACAGGCACGTGCTCACGCATGCCCCCGCTGCTTCCCAAGTTGGTTGATAAGGCTGAGAGGCTCTAGACAAGTCCCCTTCTGCCGTCAGAAAGCCCTGAGCTGATGGTCAGGATGCCTGGGTGGCTCACCTTGGAAAAGTCACCCTGTTGAGCCTCATACTCCCCGTCTGTGAAATCAGGAGTTGCAGCACATGATCTCTCAGGCCTCCATCAGCTCCTAAATCTGAACATGATGAAAGCGGTCAATCATAGCACAGGAACTAAATTCCCCAGAGTGACCGTGGTGAAGCAAAAGGGGAGAAAGGGGCTCGGAGCACCCTGATGGGTGCCTCTGTGCTCCAGGGTCCCATGCGTTCGTCCTGGTGGCCAGGTCAGTCTCCCTCTGAGAACTGCAGGAGAAGCTGAAGACACAGTCTGTGGGGGTCGTCGGTCCTCTGCTCAGGCCTTTGCCACAATTTGCTCTATTATCAGTTCCCACAGGGGTGGTGAGCCCTAGCCTGTGGTCAACTGTCCCACCACATTCGAGACAGATTTCCTGGGAGCGGGCCCTGAAATTCCTCCCAGTGTTGGAGCAGGGAGGAAAAAACCCGATTCCAGAGAAGGACTATTTTTGCCAGAAATTAAAGCCAGCTGTTGCTCCTGAAGCCTGCGGGCCCCCATCCTGTCATCCCTAGGGTAGCCGGTGCCCTCCTCCTTGGGAGCTGAAAGACCCATTCCCCCAGGCTTTCATCTCATTACTGCCTGCTCGGTTCCAATCAGCAGCACTTCCACTTGGGTTCTCCACTGTGGACTTGCTCCTGAAAATTTCTGGAAGCTTCAAATGGTGCAAACAGATTGTTTTCATTATGATTATTCTGGGTTTAACCTCCTGGCCCTGCGTCACCAAGATTGCAGGGCTCTTTCTTAGAACTGTGAGAGGCCTCACCCCCTCACCCCATCAATCAGTCTTTATTTTTCTTCTCTTCCGTTCTGGATTCTCTTCTGAGAGGCCACCAGTCCTCCGTATGCCCTCTGTGCCACCTCCAGGCATTGTCCAATGAAGTCTCAGGGTCTCTGGGGCAACAGAGAGGCACCATGACCCTGCTTTCCCGCCCACCCTGCCCTGTCATCAGATTCTGGCCTCTCCACATCTGCTTCTTAGTGTGAAACCAGCATTTCTGAACCTACCTCCCAGAGGGCTTAGGATCTGCCAACATTTGGTCTGAGTGTTTTTAATATGAAGATTTTCTTATTCTTCAAAATTGTAATAAAAACAACACACCCACACAAATGTGTTACATACAAATTTTAGTACATTGAAAACTACCAACACATTAACTTGGGCTGCTGCATTTTTTTTTGTACAGACCTTAGAATAAAACTTCATTTTAATTAAATGTGGTCCTAGGAGAGTCCAGAGAGCTGATTAAAAAAAAAAAAAAGCCCAAAACATACTCTTATAAATACAAATTCTTCTCCATGTGAAACAGGATTTCCTTGATATTCAATCAAAACAGATGGCAGCGGTTCTCAAATGGGGTGATTTTTGCTTCCCGCACAACCTCCCCTCCCCGCAACACCTGATAGTATCTGGAAACATTTTTGGTTTTCAATCCTGAGGGGAGCGTCGCTCCTTGCATCCAGCAGGTAAAGACTAGGGATGGTGGTAAACATCGTGTAACGCACAGGACAGGCCCCACAATGAAGAAATATCTAGTAAAAAATGTTGGTAGTGCTGAGGCTGAGAAACCCCGATATGAGAGAAGGTGCTAGATGCCTACGATGGCATGATTCTGATTGACTCTCATAACCCTGGATTTCAAGTGGTTATCTTATTCAAGACTGCCTTATTGTTCTCACCAAATGGCTTCATAAGCACACACCACAAATAGGAAGACAACAAATAAGGTTATGCTCAGTAAAACGCTGTTTACATGGGGTTCCAGGTAAGAGTCTTCAAAAAAAATCCACAGCTAAGGAAGTCTGCAAGCAGTTGGCTTAGTTGCTGTTCCTGATGCTTCTGACAGCTTGACTTTCCAGCTCCAGTCCACACCACTCAGCTACCCTCTTGGCTTCAGGGAGAGGCACAGACCCCTCTGAGCGAGACTTCTCAAAATATGGGAAAGAGGGCTTATCATTCCAGTGGAGTGTGGGTTCCACAGAAGAAGGAGTTTTGGTCTGCTTTGTGCCTGACACAAAGTAGTTGCTCATTAAATATTCACCAAATGAAAGCAAGACTTACTCCCAACGTCTTGGAGGGACTGAAGTTTCTCTCGGACTGTTTGGAGGGCAGAAAGGTAGTATAACACAACTCCTAGGGCCCCCTGCCCTGGGATACCATGCTTCTCTTGGCCTGGCTGGTCAGTTCCCAGATGAGGGAGTCCTAGACACGCATTCATAGGAGATTGGCTCCTTCAAAGGAGGCTCTGGACATATCAGGCACACGTCCCTTCTCCCAATCCTCGGGTCAAGGAGCAACAGTCTGGACCCGTGATGGAGTGGGCCTCTCTACTTCGCTTCCATCTCTGCAGGCTCCTCCCAGCCTCCCATGCACTCCACAAAGAGCCTCAGTCAGGCCTGCTTGGGGCTGGTCCTCCACAGCATACTCATCGACAGCTTCTAAGGCCAAAGAGTATTTCCAAACCACCATCCCTTCCCAGGACACAGGCTAGGACCCTGGGGAGTCATCAGCCCAATCCACCTGTGCCTTCTGGAGCCTCACGTGGTGACCCAGGTGCCAGGGTTGCTGTGCTGCTGGTGCAGCAACCCCTCTCCCCTCAATGGTCCACAGTATTTGTTAGGTGGAGCCTCACCAAGCACCTACAATGTGCCCAGGCCCATGCTAGACCCATGAACACGACAGATACTGGGCTCATGGGTCACTCCCCTAAAGTTCACCATTAAGTCACTGTTAAGTGGACGGAACAAAGCCTCAAGCCACAATGTCCAGAAACGCAGACACTCAAAGATCTGCCCACTCCCCAAACTCAGAGATGCACAGACCCAGAAAGGCCCTCCCACTTCTCACTGAAAGCCAGAGTCCTGCCTGGGAAGAACGAAGGAGCTCCAGGCTCAGCCCTGACGTCGGACTTCAGAGGGACAGTCTCCTTGTAGAAGCTATTCAATTTGCAGAGATCCTGGGGGAGGGGAGGAGAGGAGGATGTCCCAGGAGGCACATCCGAGGGGAAGGCACTGTTTATATTTCAGCAGGCTCTATTGTTTCAAAAGACATCGAGTGGACATTCTTCACAACAATGGCGGGATGGGGTCGGAATTCCTTGTCTTGTGGTTGATGGCGGCCGGGTTAGGCTATTTGTTTACAACAAAAGTCATCACCTAATCAAAATAGCCAGCTCTCAGAGTCTAAAACCTATCTTCTACTATTGAATTGGAGGATGTAGGCCTACACACGACAACTGAGTTTACTTGCTCCAGATGGTGCTCTTGCAAAGACTGGAGCAGGCGTCATTAGGCTGTTGGAGTAAGAAGAGCAGTCCCCTGGGCATCCTCGCCTACCAGAGGGCCTTATGCCATAGCTGCACAGCACAGTGGGCTCCAGAAGGGGAAGGAGACTGGGTTTTCCATGAGCCTTGTCTCCAACCACCAAGTATCAAGAAGAAATTGAAGCCTGTGATGACGAAGGTTTGTTTTGCTGGGTCAGATGGTGACACCGAGAGGATATCCCAGGGTCTGTCCCTGTTAAGGGCAGTTCAGCACCTGCCCCTCCCACAGGTTTACTGATCCCACCTTCCAGGTGCTCAAGACAAAAACCCTGGGCTTCTACTGGTGTCTCTCTCTCTCTCTCTCTCTCTCTGTCTCTCTCCCCTTCCCCTCCATTGACAACTTCTCCTGGCTTGCTCTTCAGTTTTCTGTCCAGACCAGACCACCCCTCCCACCACCTGCATGGCTGCCACCCGGTCCAAGCCCCAACTTCTCTTACTTGGGTTACTGCCAGGGCCTCCTCACCAGTCTCCCTGCTTCTGCCTTTGCCCCTCTAGAATCTGTTCTCTACACAGCTGCAGAACGACTTTTAAAATATAAGTCTGATGTTGTCATTCTTCTAGAACATTCCAGAAGCCAAAGAACCGTTCCCAGCTCACTGGACCAAAACCTAAAGTCCTTTCTGTGCCCTGTAGAATCTGTTCCCATATTTGTTTCCAGCTCCCTCTTTCTCAGGAGTTTAAAGAAAAGAATAGGAAAGAGAGAGCATGAAAAAGAAATTACCCATTGAGGGTTTCCAGCTGCAGAGACAATGGCTCACCTTAAGGATGGCAGATGCACAGATGAAGCCTGAGGCTGTGGGAGCCCTCTGGTTCCAGGTGCCACTGGGAACCTGCAGGTCCCGTTGAAACAATGTTCCACGTGTATAACACTGTGTTGCTGGTATGGATGTTAGCAGTGGGATTGCGAATGGTGGGGTTGCTGTGTATGAGTAAGTGTTAGGGTTTGGGGCAGTCTGTGTGAGACAGAGGGATGCCTTAGGTGGTCTTTGGCTGGCCCAGCTGGCTGGTGAGGGAGAGCATTTCAGAGAAGGGTGACCAGAATGCACGCTCACAACCTCAACAGATGATAACGAACTCAGGAAGATATTGCAGGTAGAAGAACTGAAATAAAACAAGAAACAACAAACTTTTTCCTGCGCAAGAGCTGAAAGGCTGGAAAACAAGGGCATATCTCAGCTAACGTATAGGATTTAGCTTGAGGGACCAGGAGGAGACCATCAGCTGTTTCTCAGGTACCCAGTGCGTACCAGGGCCTATGATCAGGGGTAGAAGGTGGACAAGGGCTGGCTATCCCCACCTTATCACACCCTGCACAAGGCCGTGGGCATTTGAAACACACACATGTGCATACACATGCCCTCACACACACAAGGAGGAGACATACCGAGATGAGATAGCTCAATGGCCTTTGCCAAAAGTTTGTCCCAATGGAGAACAGGCAGCGGTGCTGAGAGATCCACAGAGAAACTCAAGCTCCTCCCAGGTTCTACCCAGAGGTTCCCCAGAGCCAACCTCTCACTGTGAAACAAATCCTGTGAAGAGGTCCTGTTCCTTCCAACAAAGCACCCCATTATTTCTTCCCATCAGAAATATTGAGACCCTAAGATACGTTGTTAGTGGAAAAAGGCAGGGTGTGGGACAGTATGTAAGTAGGTGGCTTCTTGTTTGTGATGTTAAAAGTCACCGTAATAAGGACGTGTTAGCTGAGCTCTGAACAGACATGAAGACACTGGCAGGATGGGGTGGGGACAGGAGGCAAAGAGACACTTCGTTTTTACTGCGTTTTATCATCAGGTTTATGTATTACTTGATCAAAATAAGGAATTAATTTAAACATTTTAATTCCCAGGCTCTGAGGAGGCAGATTTTTTCACAGGCAAGTCCCCAAGCATGGTGGCTCATAGGCCTTCCTCACCATCAGTGCCACCCACGTGCTGTGGCCCCACACAGGCCCCAGGCTCCAGCCTGTACACAGAGCACCCACGCAGGGAGACACCGGGGAGCCAATGGAGGGGGCCTGGAGAACCAAGCTGTGTCTGAGTGGGTTCAAGTCCAGATGTCTGCTCAGCCTTCACACTGCTCTGTTGGGGAATCAAGGTCCCAGGAGAGGAAGTCCCACTGACCAGCACTGGTCTGGGGCCCACCCGAGGCTGCATCAGGGTGACAGCGAGAACCACCTGGTGCTATGAGTGGGCATCCTGCACACGCCTGGGTCACCCCTGCTAAGGATGCCCACAGTGGGCCGTCCTCATTCATGTCACTGGGTGCCGTTCGGTCCCAGGCCTCCGCAAACGGCTGAACATTCCCCACAGGGAAGATGGAACGCAGTGCACTTGAAACTACAGGGTAAAAAAAAGCCTGGGTGGATGGTCAGATCAAAGGAAGCATGAGAGTGAGTAACTGGCCACAGGAGACGGCATACATTTCCCACTGACAGAGTACCCTCTGAGACAGAGGAATCCTGGGTCTTGAACTGTGAAGCTATTCTGGACAAGTTACACTTTCAGAGGCAATTAACGGGATTTGGTTGTGTGACTCATGTTATAAGCCCACTGGGGCTAAAACCTCAGAGTGCCTGCTAATCCACACCCTGAGACTGTCCCTTGGCCCTTCGCAGGGACCAGAGAGCTCCCTGAGAAGTTCTGCGACCCGAGAATGTCAGAGGTGGGTCAGTAGATCCCAGCACATTCCCGAGCTCTCTGGTAGGTGGCCTACTTCTTGGCAACCTTGTGGCACCCTGCAATCTATGAAAGGACATGTTTCCTTCATGAAAATGTTGAAATAATTGGAGCTGAGTGACACAAATCTGGCATGAAAATTCCTGCCGTGAGTCCTAAAGTTCGGGCTGCCAAATACCAGTGCTCATACTCGCTTGGTCAATATTAAACAGTGACTTACTCCTATGAATAAAGAAGATTCAATACAGCTTCATGGGATTTCTTTTTATTTCATTAGAATCCATATTCCAGAATAGCTAATGGGCTTACTGTACACCTCACAACTGTTATCAGTAAAATATGGACTTCAACCATTCGGAAACAGGCAAAGGGATTTTCAGCAACAGGTGACAGCAAAAGATCAAAGGGTTCACGAAAAACTATCCCCAGCCACAGACTAAGAGAAAGGAGGTGGGCATGCCTGATTTCCCCTGGTGGTTCAGCCTTTCGAGATGAGGTCCCCATTTTAACTTCAGAACAGTCCTTGGTTCCTTCTGTGAGCAGCTTGTTTTATGTGGCTGAAAACAGAGGGGTAGAGCTGTCTCTAATCTCAACCCAGGCCCTCTCTCCCCAAGAGGGTGACCAACTGTTCCAGTTTGCCCAGGAGTGAGGGAGTTCCCAGAGCATGGGCTTTCAAAGCTAAAACCAGAAAAGTCTGGCAAACTGGGACAAAGTTGCTCAACCTACTCCTTGCTCATTCGGTCCTTACATAGCTGCCTTCTTGACGCAGATCCAGAGGAGAGGGAGGGGAAGTGTGGTCCTGGCAAGAACAGTTGAATAATAATAATTTCGCCCACATGGTCATCCACCTACCCTAGACTCCGTGGCAAGGGTTTCTCATACAATGTCTCATCTCACACTTTCCACAGATGTTTTCCCCGAATGACACGTTAAGTGATCTGTGCAGGCCCACCCAGCCAAAAGATGGAGAGGCAGGAACGGGGACACAGGTGTACCCATGTCAAAAGTACCCCGGGAACACATGAATACAAACCAAACAACCATTCTGCAGGCTCTTATATCACTCATTTAAAACTTTTCCCTGAGAAAACCTAAAATTTTTTGAAACGCTCTACTCTCTCAAAATTTAACTCTATTTTATCATTTCTAAATTGCTCTCAATATATATAAATGGTTTCTTTTTTAAAAAGATAGATTTATTTATTTATTTGTTTGTTTGTTTATTTGAGAGAGAGGCAGGGAGGGGCAAAAGGAGAGAGAATCTCAAGGGGACTCGGCACCCAGCATGGAGACCCACACAGGGCTCGAACTCACTACCCTGAGATCATGACCTGAGCTGAAGCCGAGAGTCAGATCCTTAACTGACTGAGCCATCCAGGAACCCCTAAATATATGCAATTTCTGATACACTGTAAATATTAAACAAAACTGTCATATCACTCTTTAAAATGTATGCAGTGATAGGAATGCAAAATACCCAAACCCTGTGGAGAGAAATTAAGTAATAGCTAGCAAAATTACATAACTGTTTCCCCTTTACTCAGCAATCCTACTTCTAGGAATCTAACCCAAAGACACACCAGCAAAACCAAAATAACATATTGTAAGACTATTCACTGAAGCACAGTTTATAACAGCAAAATACCGGAAACCCAATTTCCAGCTATCGGGGACTAGTTTAATAAGCCACAGCAAATCAACACAATGGAGTCCTATGTAGGTACAAAAAGGAAAAAGGAGAATTTCTATATTCTTGGTAAAATCCACAGGACATATATTGTTATATGAAAAAGGCAAGGTGTAGGACCCTATGTATAATACTACTTTTTATGTGAACTGGGGAATAAAAATAAATAAATAAATTCATATTTGTCTACATTTCAAGACAAAGGCAACAATAGTTGAAGAGGAAATGAAAAGTTTTCCACATGGGGGAGTGTAAAAGAATTAGGAAAGACAATGAAAGTTGAATTTACCTTACTTTATTGTTTTGACTTTGGAATCATGTAGATGTTTCAATTAAATAATTAAACAAAATTAAAGAATTTTCAAAAATGAAAATATGAAGAACTGAAGAAAATTAGAACTAAAGAAAATTTATATAAAAACTGAATACAAAATAAAACAAATGAACCTAACTGAATATCAAGTTGGTGGCTTAAGCATACACAGAATTATTAGAGTGACTCTAAAGTACAATAATTTGGCTGAGTGTTCCAAATAAGACGTATTCTAAATAAACTGCAAAGAAATCTTAAATTGATTAGTTCAGTAATCATGTTGTGGTGATAATACCAGCAAAATTATTTTGAAACTATCATACAGTAAGAAAAAATCAGTAATTATGTTAGTGTTAATAGGAATCAAAATTTTCAGTGTAAAAGAGATACAAATACAAAATTTTAAATTTAAGTCAAATTCTATAACCTTAAAGTTTATTCTAAAATGTTAATATTAGCTCATAATTTTTTCTATTTTAAAAGAAATACTTATTTCCTAACTCTGTCCTCTGCAAAGATCTAGAAGCAATGATCCACCCAGTAGCAATGAGCACTTCTAGCACTCAGATTACGGTCTCTAATTACAATTTTCCAATAAAGAACTTCTTGGAGAAACGTCTGAAGGTCTGAAGCAGGAAGTTTACAAGGTAAGCAAGCCTTCACAACTCTGTCAAACTAAAAAGCAAGGATGCTACCCAAGAGTACTGGGCTCATGCCAAAAGATCACAGGAATAAGTACCATGGGCCAGAGATAATTTAAACATCAAAAAGAATAGTGACTGTAATGGAATGTAATATAGCATGTATATTAAAAAGAACTGAGCCCGATCCTCAGTGTAGGTTTTACTTAGTCCCGGGCCTGCCGCGGTTGGTTTTTTCCTTTCCTGGTCAGGAGGCCTCTGCCACAACCATGTTACGCCAGATCATCGGTCAGGCCAAGAAGCATCCGAGCTTGATCCCCCTCTTCGTATTTATTGGGGCAGGAGGTACAGGAGCAGCACTATATGTCTTGCGCCTGGCATTGTTCCATCCAGATGTCAGTTGGGATAGGAAGAATAACCCAGAACCCTGGAACAAACTGGGTCCCAATGATCAACACAAGTTCTGCTCAGTGAATGTAGATTACAGCAAACTGAAGAAAGAAGGTCCAGCCTTCTAAATGCAATGTTTCACTATAAAGCTGCTTAAAATGAAGTTCTTCCAGAAGCCATCCACACAAATTACCACTTATCCAGGAAGTATTTCCCCTCTAAATGCACGAAATCATGTTGGTGTATTGTGTTGGGGTTTACACTGAATAATAAATACCTGAAACTTGAAAAAAAAAAAAAAAAAGAACTGAGCCCATGCATAATAATACAAAAACAAAAACACTGTCGACACAGCCATGGGCCCTGAGCGTCCCTGCATGTTCTTGCTGGACACGCAGTGAATGCCAGACCCTGATCATTCTATACCCAGGCCATTTATCAGGGCTATGTTAGCAGAGAGTAACCTTAGGGGGATGAGTCGTTCTCCCTCCAGGACAAAGGTGACTCCCTCCTGCGATACAACCCCCCCTGCATGTACAGCATCCACTTGGGTCGCTCCGTGTCGCCCCATGGGACTTGGGACAAGGGCACTGAAGTCTTGTTGCTTGCCATGCTATGAGTAGTAAAGTCCTTTGTTTCTGCCCCAGCAGTTGCAGTATTAAGCTGGGATCCATGAGACTGTGGCAGGCTAACTTGGTGAGTTTTCATAAGATAAGATCTTAGACAGCCATCTCACTGGTCACCTGCAGGAGCTATTAGGACACCAGCTCTTTATTTTGAAGACTGCTGAAAAGAAAGTGTAATTCCTGCACAAGCCATATTCCGGGATAACTAAGTAGTTGCTGTAGGAAAGTTCTCCATCAGAGAATTTTAGGTAATAAATTCAGAAGAGGTGGGAAAAATTCGAAAATCACCATTTTGCACACCCTAAAGCAATAATGTATTTAGGCAATGTTCATTTAATGGCTGCCTTTTAAAACCACTAACTAGAATGTCAATAGAAAACTCTACAGTGCACCAATCCATAATGAAGCTCTCACAGAAACAGAGATAACAGACATTGTATGATTTCTGCTATGATAAAATAAGGAATTATGCCATTTATGAAATGTTCTTTTTAAAAAATATTTTATGTATTTATTTGACAGAGAAAGAGCGAGCACAAGCAAACAGAGTGGGAGGCAGGGAGAAAGGAGAAACAGGCTCACCTCTGAGTGAGGAGCCTGATGTGGGGCTCGATCCTGGGACACTGGGGTCATGGCAGAGCTGAAGGCAGATGCTTAACTGACTGAGCCACCCAGGCGCCCCCATTTATGAAATGTTCGTATAGAAAACTGCCCATGAGTCTGATTTAAACTTTAGACTTAACTACCTTTCACAGGAAAGGCAGGGAATAGAGAAACGTGGGAAGGATACCACGAGGGTGCAAACAACAATGTCTAGACCATGGCAAACTCCATAGAACAGATGCCTTGGATTCTCCAATAAATAAGTGGCCAGGAAAAAAAAAAAAGAGGTAGAACTACTGGATATTGCAGTACTTAAGAGACGTGCAAACCAAATGCAATCAATGTGTGAACTCTGGGTCCTGATTTAAACAAACCGTCTGTAAAAAGCCATTCATGAGACAACCGGGGAATTTAAACAAGATGGGCTATTTGCTGATATTAAGGAATAATTGTTAATTTCTAAGTGTTTGGAGTCCTTCTTAGAGATGGAAGTATTCACAGAATTTGCTTTAAAATAATCCAGTGGCCAGAAGCAGGGGTAGGAAGGAGGGGAGGGGTTGGAGATGAAAGATCTGTCATGTGTTCATTATTAAAGCAGGTCATGGGCACAGGGGGATTTGTTTCACTATTTTCTTTAGTTTTGTGATTGAAAATTTCCATAGTAAAAAAGTAATTTTAAGCAAAATGGTACTATTCTTGGGTTTCTTAAATAATGCAACTAATGAAATCCAAATACAGAAAAATGTTTTTGACAAAATTGTATTGGACAAAATTAGAACAGTACTTCGAATCTGAGAAGGAATTAATCCTATTGAAATGAAGCTGCTTTCTAAAGGTTGTGAGCAGAATTCTAAACAGCATGCAGGAACATTTTGTCCCAAGCCCATACCCAAGTAGACAGTCTACTTTAAATTTATTATCTGGAAATTATTAGCACGAAAAAGTTAAAATATTATCAATCATGTTAAAGACATCATATTTTTGAATATCAAAAAGGGGTCTACACATTTAGAAGGCTTGGAACCCACTGGACTGGAAGTAGGCGGGAACGTCCCCCTGCAAATATCGTTCTAGCTTTCTCTACCCCTGCTTCCCATCCCACCCCTGAATCTACCAGGTACCCTTACTCTGTCTTTCAGGCTGTGACAGTTTTATGAGTTTTTTTATTAGCTCCCCTGGGCCAGCTGCTCACATTGGTCCTTCTCCTTTCTGCCTCTGTTTGCCTGTTGCTCTCAAACTCTTGTCGGAGCCTGCAGTATTTGGTATGTGACATGGCACGGGAAGGACGAAGCCCCCTGGTCCTAATGTAAATCTGTCCACAAGGAGGCAGTCCTTCCAGATTTCAGGGAAGGGCTATGATTTTCAACCCCTTCCTCCCCACAGGTCCTCTCTTCCATCCTTACTTTTCCTCCTTTGAGTCTCCAGATAGGCCTTCCTTCACCACCTGTATCTAAAAAAGCAGACTCCTGTGTGTTCCTGAGGGCCCAGCAGCAGGGCCACAACAGCCCTCCTAGGAAGGCTGGAGCCACCTGAGCCCTCCCAGTTCTCTTCAGGCTCTGCTTCTGATGAAGAAAGAATGAAGAATTGCACATGGAATGGGAAGGGCCTGAGAGGAGGACCAGCATAAGACAGCATGTGGTAGAGGAGATGGATGGGCTTAAAGGCTTCTTAGGAGGGCCCAGTCTGCTAGTACTCAAAGAGTAAAAGATGAGTCCAGAAGACAATGAGCAGAAAGATAGTCAGCAGGTCCTCACTCAGAGATGGTTAGTGTGCTAGGGCAAGGATGGGGGGCAGGGAGGCGGGGATCCTGGACTGAGAAGGACGAGGAACATCTTGGGAGAAGAGAGCCAGTCAGTTCCTGATTCATTATTCAGGAAGCAGATGTTATGAGAGACCCTGGCTGGGTTGCAGTGCCTGAGATAAAGTCCTACAGCTAAAGCTTCCCTATTTAGAAGATGTTACAGAGCTTGATACCTGAGGGACCCTCAGCAGGGCTGAAGGCCTGGGGGACCCCCACCAGAGCTCAGGGCTCCTCAGAGCTGGCCCCAAAAGGCCTGTGGTTTGCAGGAAGCCACCTGTCAGTGTTTCAGGGTTTTTAAACCTTGATAACAAGGCCATAGATCTCCTCTCCCAGCAACCAGTCTCCTGTCTAGGAAAGTTTGGCTGGAAGTAGAGTGATATCAGGCCAGTTGAGCAGAAACAAAGGGCTTCCCCAGGACTCTTGGTTGTGGCAAACAGCTGTGCCAGCTGGGCCCTCACAAAGAAGAGGAGCCATCAATGGGAAATTGCCACAGATGAGGGACTGAGTGAAAAAGTTGACAGAGCTCTTACCCAGAGAGGCTCTGAGGTCCACAAGAAAGAGCCCCTCTGAGTCCAGCTACCCAATACCTCTCCTCAGGGACACTTAGAACTGCTTCTGGTTTCTCTAGGGCAGAGCAGGGACTGACTCTGGGTCTGTTTGGTTTCAAATCAGATACTGACCTTGAAAAAAAAAAACGTAACCTCTCGGAGCCTATTTAATGCTTGTTCTATAAAATGAGGATGGAAACTCTGACTGCTTCAGAGATTTGAGGTGAAGGATATAAGAAGGGCCCCCAACCTGGCCTGGCACCCAGAAGGGGCTTGATACCAGGAGATTGTCATTAACATCAATGTGGGCCCTAACATGTTACCACAGTAGAAGGGGAGCCATCTTTAGGGAGGGCAAGTTGGTCAGACTGTCTCCCTGTGACTGGGCAACCAGAGTGCTGGTTCCTATTAGGCAGGTGGTGAGGGGAAAGTTTTACTTGTCATGGGAACGTCCCTGCCCCAGACTCCCTTTGAAGCTGAGTGAGGTGAAGTTTTGGGGGCAGTTACAGAACCACGGAGTCATAGCCCTGGCTTCTACAACACTTCCAGTGCTTGGAGGCTGTGAAGGAGACACCACAAATGTTACTCTTCCCTTGCTTGGGAGTGTCAGAGGTTAAATACTGAGTGCTGTGGGAAGGACTCACACTTGAAGGCTGACAGGTCTGTGTGCAAATCCAGGTTTAGCCTCTTAGCTGCAAGGCTGAGACAAAACAGAATCCCTCTGAGCCTCAGTTTGTTCATCTCTAAAATGGAAGTAATGATACTGACCTCCAGTGCTGCAAACAACAAGGGACCATGCATGCAATGTGCCCAGCACAGCTTGAGACATGCAGTGGATTCTCAACACCCATCAGGACCCCTTTCCATCCCCTTCCGCTGGGGGTGAGACAAACACAACTCTGGGCCTGGCTTCCAACCAAGGATACTGACTCACACAGGATGGCTGGGTGACACTGGTACAGGTGTGGTAAGAAGTGGGTGACAGTGCTTGCCTTATCAGAACCGTTGGAAATGAAATCCTCTGAGTCTCCATTCCTAAAGAAATCAGTGAAGACTTTTATTCCCACGAAATTGGGTTGTGGTCTTCCCTAGAAGCCTTCCCTGACTGCCTGCCATGCCCCCAGGGTTGTGTGGATACCCTCCTCACAGTTCCTGCAGCTCCAGTGCTTGCCCCACTGGCTGTTTACATGTCTGTCTCCCCACCGGATGATGAGCACTGTGAGGGCAGGGCTGGGTCTTATTCATCACTGAATCACTGGCACCCAGCACAAGGGTCCTTCCAGTGCCACCTCTGGGCCCCAAATGTGAATGGGAACATTCAAACACCAGGCTGGATCCTGTTCTCCAGATGGCATAGAGAAATACCTTTCCCTCTCAGAAGCCAAATAAAGGCTATAGATGGACTCCTCTGACTCCAGGACCATCTAGACATCATACATGACTCATTAAGAAATCAGCCAACTTGGGGTGCCTGGGTGGCTCAGTCCATTAAGTGTCTGACTCTTGACTTTGGCTCAAGTCATGATCTCAGGGCCATGAGATTGAGCCCCAGGTTGGGCTCTGCACTCACAAAGTCTGCTTAAGATTCTCTCTCCCTTTAATCTTTAAAAATCTTTTTAAAAAGGAAAGAAAGAAAGAAATCAACCAGATTGGGTAGGCTGACCTTTCTAGGTCTTCCAAGACTCTCCAGCTCACTGAGCTGGCCTTTGAGATAGGCCTGTTAGCAATGACAAGTCCCTGTTATCTTAGGGAGGGAACAAGGGCTGGGCAAGAGCACACTTCCTGGAAGGCAGGGCAACCCCACAATGGGAGTGCACAGCTACCCTTACCTATCCCCAAGAACTCATGCAACTTCCGGCTGAGCTATTCTGCTTCCTGTAGTCCACTCCCTAAGAGAGGAGTGTCTGAATAGTGAGGTGTGGGGTTTTATTAAGCCTCCTCAACCTGGACTAGCAGGCTATTAGAAGGTCTTTGACTTTAATTCTGAATGCAATTGGAACCACTAGAGGGTTTTGAACCTGAGGGTGATATGTTCTGAATTACCTTTTAACAGGATCTATCTGGTTTCTGAATAGCCTGACGCAAGGGGCAGAGCTGAATGTGTGAGATCACTTACACAGAATTACTTGATACTGACATTCCGTCTGCACTTCCCATGAGCAAGGCTTAATCCTTACACAAAGAAACAAAGCAAAGCAAAACAAAACCAAAAAACAAACTAGGAAGTAGGTATACGTATAATCACACTCTTTATAACAATCAGAAAACTGAGACAAAGAGGTTAGGTAACTGTGCAAACATACACAGTAAGTAACTGCTAAAGTCAAGATTTGAACACAGGCATTTTGGCTCTAGAGGCCACGCATTTAACTAGCTCACTATATAGACTATGTAGGAGGACATCTGACTCTGGATATATTTCAAAGGAAGAATCATAAGATCTAACAATGGCATTATGTGGGAAATCAAAAAAGAAACCAAGAGTGATCTGAAGATGTATTTCTTACCACTTCTATTCAACATAATCCTGGCGGTACTAGCCTAGGTAATAAGGCAAGAAAAAGAAATAAAAGTATAAGGATTGGAAAGGAAGAAGCAAAATTGTCTTTATTTTGTAGGCAACATGCTTGTATGTGTTAAAAATATATTTTTTAATTTTTAAAGACTTTATTTATTTATTTGACAGAGAGAGAGAGAAAGAGAGAGCACAAACAAAGGGAACAGCAGGCGGAGGGAGAGGGAGAAACAGGTTCCCCGCTGAGCAGGGAGCTCAATGCATGGCTCAATCCCAGGACCCTAGGATCTTGACTTGAGCCAAAGACAGACACTTAACTGAATGAGCCACCCAGGAGCCCCATATGTTAAAAATCTTAAGGAATCTACCAGAAGAAGTTACTAGAAGCAGTAAGAGAATTTAGAAAGGTCACAGGACATAAGGTCAATACATAAAAATCAATCTTATTTCTATACATCAGCAATATATTGAAAAATGAAATTAAAATGCCAATTATAATAGTATCAAAATATATGAAATAGAGATAAATTTCACAAAGTATGAACAAATCCTGTTCACTAAAAATTACAAAATATTATTAAGAGAAACTAAAGAAAACCTTTAAAAAACAAAGAGATATACCATGTTCATGGGTTGGAAGAACCTACATTGTTGTCAATTCTCCTTCATTTGGAACTATAGACTCAATACTATTTCAACCAAAATTCCAGCAGGTTGTTCTCACAGAAATAGACAAACTGATACTAAAATTTATATGGAAATACTAAGGATGTAAAAAGTCAAATTAATCTTGAAAGAGAAGAACAAATTTGGAGAATTTATACTATACTTGATTTTCAGATATACTAGAAAGCTATAGTAATCAAGAAAGTGTTGTATAGGTATAAAATCAATGGAACAGATTAGATAGTATAGGAATAACCCATGCATATATGGTCAATTGATATTACACAAAGGATATCATCTTTCAACAAATGATGTCAGAAAAATTGAATATCTGTAAAGGAAAAAAATACCCTCAATTCTTACCTTACATCATATACAAAAATTAATTTGAACTAGAGCATGTACTACTTAAATACAAAAGCCAAAACTATAAAATTTCTAGAATAAAATATAGGAATAAATCTTTGTGACCTAGGGACAGACAAATATTTCTCTTTTCTAAAAAAAAAAATATTTATTTTTGAGAGAGAGAGAACAAGCAGGGGAAGGGGCAGAGAGAGAGAGAAGCAGACTCCCTGCTAAACAAGGAGTCTGAGGCAGGGCACCATCCCAGGACCCTGGGATCATGACCTGAGCCAAAGGCAGACACTTAACCAGCTGAGCCACCCAGGTGCCCCCAAGCAAAGATTCCTTAAACAGGATACGTAAAGCACTAGCCATAAAAGAAAAAGTGATCACTTAGGTTTCATAAAAATTAAAAACTTCTGCTCTTCAACAGCTACTATTGAGAAAATGAAAAAATAAGCATAAACCAAGAGAAAATATCCATAATACATAAATTAGAAAAAGAATTTGTATCTAGAATATATAAGAACTCCCACGACTCAATAGGAAAATGACAAACTGGGGTACCTGGGTGGTTTAGTCTGTTGAGCATCTGACTCGATTTCAGCTTGGATCATGACCTTGGGGTCATGGGATCAGGCCCCGCATCAGGCTCTGAACTGGACATGGGGCCTGCTTGGGATTCTCTCTCTCCCTCTGCCCCTGCCCCCGCTTGCTCTCTCTCTGCCTGTCTCTCTCTCGCTCACACATACACACAAAGATGACACCCCAAATTTTTTAAGTGGCCCAAAGATTTAAACAGATACTTTATGAAAGAAAACTTGGGACACCTGGGTGGCTCAGTGGGTTAAGCCTCTGCCTTGGCTCAGGTCATGATCTCAGGGTCCTGGGATTGAGCCCTGCATCGGGTTCCCTGCTCAGTGGAGAGCCTGCTTCCCCTCTCTCTCGCCTGCCTCTCTGCCTACTTGTGATCTCTGTCAAATAAATAAATAAATCTTTAAAAAAAACTTATGAATGACCAATAAGCACATGAAAGGATGCTCAAGCCATTAGTAATCAGTAAAAAAAATGGATTAAAACGACAACGAGAAACCATTACATATGCAATGACCCAAAAGAATGATTAAAATTTTAAAACTGACAACACAAAATGTGGGTGAGAATGTGAAGCAAACCAAAACTCTCAGACATTGCTCATACATCACGGGAATATAAAACGGTAAAAAAATAGTTTTGCAGTTTCTTATAGTGGAGAACACATACTTGCCATATGACCAAGCAATTCCACTCTTAAGTTTTAAGAGAAATAAAAACATGTGTCCGCAAAAAAAAACTTGTACACAAATATTTGATAGCTGTATTCCTAATGGGCCCCAAACTGGAAACAACCAAGATATCCTCAACAGATGAATGGGTAAACAAATTGTAGTAGATGTACAGCATGGAATGTTACTCAGCAATAAAAATGGACCAGATCCCTACAGCATGATGCTGGGCAAATGAAGTCAGACGTAGAAGAATATATACTGTGTGATTTCATTTATAGGAAATCCTAGAAAAGGCAACACTAGTCTATAATGACAGAAATAGACTGGTACCTTCCCGGGGGTAGAGGAGGGACTGGCTGGCAAAGAGACCTGAAGGAATTTCTGGGGGTGATGCTCATGTTCTACATGTTGACCTGAGTTGTGGCTACCCAGGTACATACTGTTCTTAAAAGTCCATTTGTATATAACTTAAAAGGAGTACATTGTGTTTTATGTAAATCTATAGTGTTTTTTAAAAAAAATACCCTAATACAATTGCTTTTTAAAAATCGAGAGAATAGGAGCACTAGAGACAGCATAGAGTGGGGCAAGTTCTCTGTGGTTTATGGAAGTCCAGTGCTTGGCATACAATAAATTGTCAGTCATTATTTTGATAAATGAAGATGGGGTGGAACTGGAAGGAAGAGCAGGAAGCGATGATGGGAAGGGAGAGGCCACCCAGACACACTGTTCAGGAGAGCAAGCTAGCAGTGCTGCTGGTCCAGCTGTCCTGGGTTGGAGTCCCTCTGCCCCTCACCAGCTCCCCTTCTCAAACCTATCTCTCTGTGAAAGAGATACGGCCCAGTGAGATCATTCTGACAAGGCCTGAACAGATCCCAGGCCTCAATCCATATTCAGTGTTAGACTTGCAACAAAGAGGCCTCCCATAGCTCTACGGGCCCCATCTCTGTTCTGGACGTAACCTGGTAAAGCCTGTCCCTCACTTCTGCCTTCTTGCCCTCCTCTTGCTGACCTTCCTGACCTCAGAAGGTGAGGGCAGCTGTTAGTCCCCAAGTGAGGGTGTGCTGTCTTTGTGGCTGCCCCGGAGACAGGAACGGGGATGCCTGTGTCTCAGGGGCCTGAGGACAGCTGCTGATGTAATCTCCGCTGCTATTCTTCTCAGAGAACCGCTGAGATATTTAGATGGGACTAAATAACAAAGGGGACTTCCTCTTTGGATTATACTCTTTGTCCCAACATCTGCGGCCTCTCTGACCACAGAAGCTCCAGACCTCTGTCCCTTACCCTGCAAAACCACAAGGATGATTTGTTGGTCCACAGAGATAACAGCAGGGCAAAGAATAATGACTGCCGGGGTGTGCCCCCCAACTAGGTCATGTTCCGGAAAGGGGGAAGAGACAGATGTCAGGGAAGCATGGAGCTGGGAGGAGCCAGAGGATCTAGCCCTGCATTTTCCAGGTGTGATATGTGGGATCCCTGGAGGTAGAATAGGACACACACCTGTGTTCTAAGCATATGGATTTGTTTTTATGGACACTTCCTATTCATGTCAGGTTTTCCATTTATCATAGGTATATCTGAAGCTGCCTTTTAAAATAATTGCACCTAAGAGATTTTTCAAAATAGGTCTTTTTTTTTTAAGATTTTATTTATTTGTTAGAGAGAGAGAGAGAGAGAGAGAGAGTGAGCACAGGCAGACAGAGTGGCAGGCAGAGACATAGAGAGAAGCAGGCTCCCTGCCGAGCAAGGAGCCCGATGTGGGACTCAATCCCAGGATCCCAGGACGCTGGGATCATGACCTGAGCCGAAGGCAGCCGCTTAACCAACTGAGCCACCCAGGCGTCCCCAAAATAGGTCTTTTTAAAGAAGAGTGTTAAGTAAATAATGGGATAGATTCTATACAAATATAGCCCAACACACAGATAATATGCAAATCACTGAAATTTAGAGAACATTGATATATTCACACTGCCTCTGACAGATTAGGAAACAGAGACCCTCTGGGGGCCCACAGAAGTTTTAATAAGCAAGATTCTTAGTAGCAAAAACACCAGCACCTAGGAACCCTGATCCATGAGACAGGAGGCAAAGAGGGCATGGGAAGCAGTGCAGAGCTGGTCAAAGTCACGGGATCACGGGAGGGGCTCAGACCTTGTCAAGTACTGCTCATTACAGGGCTCCCTCCAAGACCCCTAGAGTATTTCCCAGGGCTATGGAAACATGACCCTTGGCACCCCTGGCTGTTCTCTAGTAAACATGCTTTAGCCACAAAAGAAAAAGGCCTTACCCTCATGCTTCCATCTCTAGTTGCCAACCCTGATGTTGCTTAGCCAGACTCTAGGCTGGCAGGAGCAAGGAGAGGAGCTGCTTGCCCTGTATGCCAGGAACCCGCCCCTCGCCTGGCATCAGGACCCCTGTGTTATTGTGCCAAAAATAACAGGAGAGCAGCTGTGTCCCCAGCTGTAGGCCAGGCCCCGAAGACACTTGCTCACCGAGTCTTCCTGATACTGCAATTGAGGCGGGCCCCATGACTATGCCCCTTTAGCGATGAGGAAACCAAGTCTCAGAAATGTCCAGAACGTATACAAAGTGCAAGTACAGCCAGTAGGTGGCAGAACAGGGAGCAGACTCTGCTGTCTGAGACTGCCCCTCTCCGGCACCTCCTCCTCTCACTGCATCTTGGAGCCCCGAGCTCAGTGCAACCAGGGCCATTCCCTGTGCAATGCCAGCCACCCTCCCCAGCAGCTCACTGTTTTGTTTTAAGGTGGAAATGACCCAGCTTGGTGGAGTGTTTGTTGCACCTGCTCATCCAAGGGCTAAGAACTATACTCCCCTATTACAAATGAAGAAACTGAGGCTGAGAATGATGAAGGGATTAGTCTGGGGTCATACATCCAGTAAGGCCTGGGATTCAAAGCTAATACAGAAAGCTTGCCCTGATCTCCAGAGTCTCTGGGAGGACGAGAACTCTTGCTCAGGGTGAGGAGCACGGACTGATAAGAGAAAGTAGTGCCCCCTTTAAGGTGCCCACTCTCTGCTTCCTCAGTTTCTGAGGCCCAGTACTATGCGGGACCACCCCAGGTCAACCCCACTTTTTTGGTCTTACCTTCTGAAGAAAAATAGAGCATCCCCAGGCAGAGGGCCTACGAAGACAGTTAAGACCTCTCAAACTACCAGATGGTTTGAGAAGGTTGTTTCTATGAGGCAACAAAAGGCTCAGATTGGGGTCATCCTGGCCTGGGTTTGAATTCCAGCTGAGACATTCACCCACTGTGTGTCCATAGCCATGTTAATCAATCTGTCTTTGCCAACATAACGTTAGGGTAATAATGCCAACTTCAGAGGGTAGCTACAAAATAGGTACTCCCTCTAGCATAGCTCCTGGAACATAGTAACCACTCAATAAACCAGCAGTAATAGCCGTTATTGCTGTAACTAGTCATTCAGCTTTTTTTGCTTTCATAGCCTCCGGATCCTATGCCTTCATTCGATCCCTAATTGATATCCTAGCTGTTTCTGAACAATTTTTTTTTCTCTACTATCTTTGTTGATGCTTTATCTTTTCCTCAAAAACCATCCCCTTCTCTTTCTATGTGTCTAAATTTTATCCAGCCTTCATGGTACATCTCTTTACAGGTCTCCCCTAGGGAAGAAACTGAGCTGAAATTAAGCAGTCATTTAGTCAGGCAAGGTATGAGGAACCAAGACCAGGGCCTCCAGCTCTGGAAGATCCAAGATCTTGGGATAAATGTATGTACTCCATGACCTTCAACTTACCACTTACCCATCTGCCTACCACCCACCCCACCATCTATATCATACCCACCCATCTGCCTGCTTTTCTACCTGTATTATTCAGGATAGGGGATCTGCTCTAACAGTGCCAAATCTCAGCTGTCCTTTGCTCTCTTTTCTCCCCTTTTTGCTTACTTTTGGATCAATCTAGAATTTTTTAAATCTTCTCCTTTGTTGGCTTTTAAGCAATAACTCTATGATGTTTTAGTTGTTGCTTTAGAGTTTATACTATTCATGTAATACTTGTCATAGTCTATTTTCAAATGATGTCATATCACAGCAAGATGTTTCACTAGGTAAAAAATTCTAGGGTGACAATTCCTATTTTTCAGTACTTTAAAGATGTTAGATTAATTCCAGGTTGCATTTATTGCAACAAGAGATATATAT
Source organism: Mellivora capensis (assembly GCA_004024625.1). Lineage (NCBI taxonomy): Eukaryota > Metazoa > Chordata > Mammalia > Carnivora > Mustelidae > Mellivora > Mellivora capensis. The sequence continues at coordinate 42,966 of PISX010004968.1, read as the reverse complement.
ATCTTTTTTCTCCCTCTCCAGCTACTTTTAAGATTTTTTCTTTATTTCTTATTTTAAGCAACTTACGGAATACCTTAGTGTGCTTTTCTTCAGTTTTCTTCTGCATGGGGTTTGCTGAGTTTCTTGAATATCTGAGTTCATTGTTTTTATTTAGTCTGGAAAATAAAAGGCCAAAAAAAGAAAAAAAAACCCACCAACCCAGAGCTACCATATGCTCCAGCAATCCTACTTGTGGGTATATATCACACACAGTGGAATATTATTCAGCCATAATATAGAAGGAAATCCTGCCATTTGCACAACACGAATGGACCTTGAAGGTATTATGCTAAGTGAAATAAGTCAGGTAAAGAAAGACAAATACTGTATGTATGACCTTTCATATGCAGAATCTAAAAAGAGCCAGAATGGTGGTTCCCAGCGGTTGGTGGGTGGAAAAATGGGGAAATATTGGCCAAAGGGTACAAATTTCTAGTTTCAAGGTAAGTCCTGGGGATCCAAAGTGCGGCATGGTGACTGTAGTTGATGATACTGCAACATGTACTTGGAAGTTACTAAGACAGCGGATCTTAAATGTTCTGGAGGCATTAGCTAATGCTATGGTGGTAATCATTTGCAATATACATTCTTGTGTATATACCCCTGTGATACACTTATGTGTATCAAAATGATACATCGTAAATAGCGCATTAAGTTTATACAATGTTATATATTGATTATATCTCAAGAAAGCTGAAAAGCATTTTTCACCTCTCCTCTCCCCCCTCCTCTCCTTTGGGGACTCCAGTCGCACTTATATGGGGATGCCTGATGGTGTCCCACAGTCCACTGATGCTTTGTTTGGAGTATTCCTCCTCCTTGTGCTTTATTTAGGGTTGTTTGTATTGCTCTGTCTTCAAATTCACTAATCTTGCCTCCCCCAATACCTGCCTTGTATAACACGCAGTGTATTTTTTACATCTCGGGCATTGTAGCTTTCATGGCTGTAAGTTTAATTTGAGTATTCTTTATATCTTCCATGTCTACTTAACATGTTCAATCTTTCATCTATCTTCCTGAGCACATGGTTCATAGTTCCAGTAACTGTGTTAAGATCCCAACCTGCTGATTCCACCATCTATGTAACCTCTGGTTTATTCTCTTCGTTACAGATAATCTTTCTGCTGCTTTGTAGACCTGACAATCTTTGAGTGGACGCCAGACATTTTTAACTTTACCCTGTTGGATGCTAGATGTTTTTGTATTCCTGTAAAGATGTCTGATTCTTGTTGGGCATGATTATGTTACTTGGAACCAGTTTAATTCTTTGAGGTCTTGGTTTGAGCTTTGTTAGATAGGTAGCGTTTAGTCTGGGGCTATTTTTCCCCTACTACTGAAGCAAACTCTCCTATATATTCTATCTGATGCCCTGTGAAAGATGAAATTTTCCTGAGTGGTAGGAACAGGTATTATGTCTGTCCCTGTGTGCGCTACAGGGATTTTCCCTGTGGACCTTTTCAGGAGATACTTTCCCCCCCTCTATGAAATTTCCTCATACAAGTGCATGGCCAGTACTCACTCAGCTGAACACTCCAGGGACCTTCTCTAGATTTCTAGAGTTCTCTGTGCAACTGCTCCTTTCTGATGATCTGCCTGGCAAAGAAAATCAAGCCATTCTGGCCGCCCAGCTCTATCACCTTAACTTGAGGAGACTGCTAAGCTGTCCCTGGGTCTTCCCCTCCTGGCATCAGGGGGCCATCACAGGGTGCATCTCATTTGCTTCCCATCCTTCAGGGTTCACCCTTCTTCACTGCCTAATATCCAAGCACTTAATGACAACGTTTTATATATTTGTCTAATTTTTTAGTTGTTTTCAGTAGAAGTAAATCTGGGTCCATTAATCCACTTTGGTCAGAATCAGAAGTTGAAAATGTTTGCCTTTTGCCATTGTAAATCTAAAATGTCTGTTAGTCATCCAATTGTTCAGTTCAGTGTGTCCGTTTCCTTGGAACTTGCAAATGGCTTGGCTGCTGACAGAGAAGACAAGTTCCCAGGGTGTGGTGTGTGGAGGAACATGGGGTCCGGCTTGCTTCCCGCCACAGCACCATCGCCACTCTGACCACAGCTTAGGTCTTGAACAGTCAAAATTGGCTGTGGTCCAGGCTTGCTGTAGCTTATAAAATTTAATTCCTGCAGACACTTACCACCTTGCTAGTCTATTTGCTTTCAGTTCCAGGTATTAATCATCACCAAAGTTCTTTTCTGGTTCTAGTCCTCTAATACCAAAGTCTTTCTCACCCCCTCCATTACCTCTCTCTCAATGTAAATGCAGCTACCAGCCTACCAGGTACCAGCATTAACAAGAAGGCCCAAATTAAGATGTTTTCCCTGAGTGTCTTATCCAACTAAGTTCTATGAGCCTTTATTGGCCAAAGCTTTTAAAAAGCTTCTCTCTTCCTAGTTGGGGCCTCAAAATACTGGGCTTTCCCATCCTTCAAGGTGCCAAATTTCTAGACTCTCAAATTTCCTTTCATTTCTACTTTTATGCCAAGCTGAGTGTCTCCTGAACACACGATTCTTAGAATACCATGTCATCACAGCCAGTAACATCCACACAAACTGAGACTCCACTCCCATCTTTAGCCCTGGTACTGAGGACTCATTAGGTGTGTGGTCTTCCTCTCACATTTCAAAAAAAAACACATCATTTTATCAAACGGTTTTTCTCTAACAACATGGATCTCTACTTCTCCAGCCCTCAATATAGTTTCCTCACTGCTTACCACCTACTCTGAGCCAATGCCACACATTGTATGACTTTATTTCAGCAATGCTCCTCTTCCTTTCCCAATTTCTGTATCTGTCAGGATGGACTAATAGCATCAACAAACCTAATCTCAGTGGCTTAATACAACAAAGCCTTTCCTCTCTACGCATAGAAACAAAACAAACGTTCCATCTTGTAGCTCCCTCCTCTCCGTGCAGGCCTCTGCTGGGTCCTCTGCATTCAGATGAGGCAGGAAGATCTGCTTCGCAGGGAAGGAGAACAGCTGAGAAGTTCATGAGAGATCCTAGGAGCTGGGCCAGAAAGCAACATTCCATGGGCCAGAACTAATCACATGGCCCCATCCAAAAGCAGGGGGCACAGGGAAATGCAGTCGTCCTATGTGTCCGTGAGGAAGAGTAAATGGCTTGCTGACTTCTCAGCACCAAGTACCTACCTTTCGTCCACTACCTCCCTATGACTATTTATTGACCCAGAGTGCTGACCACCTCAAAGGCTGGGATAGGATAGTGGCCAGGTGTGCCCCAGTGCTCTGTGACAAGCTTGGCTGGCCCTGGGCCGGGAACCCTTTCCTCTCCAAGTCTCTGTCTCTTTGTGGTCCCCTCTCTCCTACCCTTTGTACCATACTGTCCTGCCCTGGTGCTCTTTGTTACTATGTACATGCTTTTTTCCCATGTCATGGAAGAAAAATGAGTCTCAAACAGCAGGTGTGGCTCCCAAGTCACAAGTGGGGAAGAGTTTAGCTGAAGCAGAACCAGGCCTTCCATCCCCAGTTCTGCCTCTTGGTACTAGACCTGTTCTGTTGCCAGGCCAGAGCACAGAGCAAAGCAGAGAGGACGGATGTAGTTTAGACCCTGATGGCCACAAGGAAGAGCCTCTGACCTTGGCCTCCTAGGTGCCCGTGCTAGTCTAAAATGGACCTGGGCATCCCCTCCTCCGTGTAGAAGTCCACAGCCAGGCTTCTCCAGCAAGTGGGATTCTCTGCCGATCACATACAGGACAGCCCTCACTAGAACACTTGGGCTTTTCTAGTTGTCACATTCACATTATTCTGAGAACTGACTGCCCTGTTCTAGGCCTCCAGCTTCCCCACTTCATCCAATACAAGTCAATGGCATGCTAACATTAGAGGCTGCTACAGTCAGTTTCATGGTGTTTCTGGATCCTGCCGGGGCAATGTCAGGGCTGTGGCACAGTCCTGTGGCTGACAGCTTCTGTGTCCATCTCACTCTCCAGATTCTGAGGCCCCTGGGCACAGAGACAGGCCTTACTGTCCCTCTACCTCCAGTACCTAGTAAAGGGTCTGGCACTGGGTGCATTCATTCAATAAATGAATGTTGATTGAAAAAATGGGTGACTCAGTCAATGAATGAGGACATCCACACAGACAGGGCCTCAATCCCTCATCTGTGGAAGTCTCCACAGCTCTTTAAAGTGTGGAGAGAGAAGAACATGTCTGAGTGGCAGGAAGCAATGTGGAAAAGGAAGGCAGCCCCCTAAGGCCAGGTTTGTTGGGCCCTGTATGGAGTAGGGGCTTCAGCTGCAATTGAGAAAACCCTCATGGGCCCTGCCCAAGCAGAAAGGTCTAGAGGCAGAACTGCTCTAATGAACACTTTTTCCATTTGTGCTCTGGCATAGAGTCCTCTCTTAACCAGCAGTTCCTTGACTACTAAACCATTGTCAAATTTACTGAGCACCTACCATATGCCAGGGATTGTGTTGGGCACAGAGGATTCAACACAATCTGCACAGACCCTACCCTCATCAACCTTCCAGCTAATTGGCCAACAAGTAATTAGCCGTCTATCTACAGTGTGGTAACCTGCAAAAACATCTGTTCAAGAATGCTTCACCTTCACCTTTATCTTGAGTGAAAAATTAGGATTTTTATGTGGACAGGCAGGGCAGGATTTCCCAGCTTTCCTCCTTTCCATCCCTTTCCTGGGGCAGGGGTCAAGCCTACTAGGACCCTGTCCCTTACCCACTAGGCTAATGAGGTAATAGGAGGTATTCTTGAGTAAGGTAGGATAAGGGGAACAATAAAATGTACCTGTCACTCATCAGCCCCGCTTATCTCCTTTCTTGTATCACATGGCACATGGCCAGAGCTGTACCACATGGACCTCCATCTCAGCAGGAGACAGGCTGGGGACCAGTTTAGGAGGAATGCACCTGGGTGATGCTGTGGGAGGATGAAAACTTGTCTTATGGATGCATCTCTATGAGCCTGGCCCAGGAAGGGGGTGGGCCCTTCATCTCCCACTTCCTTGTGCAACACTATCTCCCCTCCCTGGTCCATCCATTCCTGAGTCCACCAGAGGGAAAAGCTGAAGGATCTGGTGGCCTGGTGGCTGGAGCAAAAAGGCAATGAGAATAGGTGGGCCTGAGGGAAGCACAGAGATTGTGGAAATAGTGAGAACATAGAGAGTGTCAGAAATGCATCCAAGAAGAGTTTGGATGAGTGTGAGCCAACTTACCCCAGCTGTTCTCAAAATGCCTTGGATGGGCAAAAGCTAATAGACAACTCAGGAAAGATGAAAACTGCTTGGCATCATACTCTAGACTCCATGTGTGTACTTATCCCTTCAGGAGGCCCCATAGAAATGCATTCTTCTCTAAGTTTTCCAATGTTAAGGCACACCCAAGGAGTCACCAGAGAAATTCTCTAGTGTCTGACCTGTAAGTCCCTCAGTCCCATGATTAGACCATGATTCTCACTGCTTGGATTGTACACAAGATGCCAAGAACTCACAAGAACCACCTGAGGGTAAATTTCTCCAAGCTCGGGGCCACATCACAGGGAGAGCTGGTGTTCCCATCTCTCCTGTAGCACATGGAGCCTGACCTAACAGATTTCCCCAGTAATACCCATGGGATGTGGTGATGAGGGTGCAGGTGAAACTGGTTTCAACACAGTTCAGAGGCAGAAGGGGCTTCAATAGTAGAGATAAACCTTGGAGCTTTGGGATCTCCCCTAAGAGGAGAGCTCTGCTACAGCTTTACTATGTGACATGGTGAACACCTGTCAAATCTCTTCAGAAAACTTGAAGCTGGAATGGCACCCAAGCCCAGACCAACATCTTGAACAAAGGTAAGGAGTTGTGTTTGAAAAAGTTCCCCTGGGGCACGGTGGGACTGTCCTCAGACTGAGGCCCAGGGTGACTCGTGGGGGAGCAGGTGGCAGCTGGGAGGCTGCCCATCACTCTGGCCCCAGGGACCATGGCCCTTTCCTACAACCATCCCCCCTTACCCACCTCTGGCCTTTCTCAGCCAGTTTCATTCTTGTGTAAGTATCTGTTGCTTCCCTCCAAAGGTCCACCTCAAAGCCTGGTGCCCCTGAAAAGACACCCTCCTGCACACACAGAGGAGACTGATCAACTCTATCTTAGTCTGCTGAAAAAGGTTTCCATGGGAAACCTGAGCTAAACAAACAAACAAACAAAAAACCCAAAAAGGACAAAAACAGGGCCGTAAGCAGCAAAACCCAAAGGTCTTCCAGGGTAGTGAATTCTGAGTTTTAACATGGTGACAAATCACCTGCGGTTCTTGTTCAAATGCAGATTCTGATTCAGGAACTCCCAGGCTAGGCAGGTGCTGCCAGACTGCAAGCTACACTGTGAATAACACCCCTAAGAGACAGCAAAGCAGGCAGCTAGGAGTATAGGGTGGCCTCCCTCCAAAGATGGGACTGCACAGGGCCTTCCCTGAGCTTAGCCAAATGCTACTGGTGGGCAACAGGGCCACAGCCAGGGCAGAGGAGACAGAGGTCCCCGTTTAGAGAGGTATTCTCTGGGAGGCTTGGCCATGGTGCTCACAGAACCCAGATCTCTACTGATACCTATCCCTCAGCCTCTCTGGTCCAACCTCCTTTCCTTAACATGTTTTATTTTATTTTTTAAATTTTAAGTAGGCTCCACACCCAATGTGGGGCTTGAACTCATGACCCTAAGGTGAAGAGTTGCACGCTTCACCTACTGAGCCGGCAAGTCATCCCCTCAACATTCCTTCCCTTAAAACAAATTCTGGTTGGGGAACTGAGGTTTTTTTGGTTGTTTTTTGTTTTTTGTTTTTTGTTTTTTTTTTAACTCTCTGCCTCTCCTCCCTAATAACTCTTCAAAAAGAGACAGACTTACCATTCTGACTGGTTGGAACTCGGATTCTTCATCGGTCTTCAAGGTCAACTTTGTCTGCTCTCTCCGCACTCCACTCCCTCATGTAAACCCAGGCACTTCTTCCTCCTCAGGTGGGCCTGGCCACACCTTGCTTTCTGTTTCACCTCTTCCACCCCTGCAGTGGGCCTGTGGACTTGCCTGGACCTGCTCTGCATGCCCAGACATCTTAAAGTCACTTGGACCTTGAGGCCTAAGCCTCCTTCTCCATGCAGCTAGCCTCAAAATGGCTTTCTAGAAAGTATCACGCACTTGTCCAGAGGTTTCTCAGGACTCTTTTGGTAGAAAGTGACAAAGACAAAAACCGGACTCATGGGGCTTAAATAATCCAAGGGTCTTTATTATACATTAACCCAAAATGTCGAGGGGCAGGACTGGCTCTAGAAGTAGGGGAGAGCACTAGGACAGGGGGAGCGAGCACAGAAAAGGGGATGGAGATTGAGTGAAGAATACACCTGGAATCTTTCTGAACACACCTAAAGACAGAGACAATCAGAATGTGCAGGCCAGGAGAATGGGGACAGACAGCCAGGCTCCAGCACTAGCTGCAGCTCACCAGCTTGGTGACCTCAGCCTCTCTTTGCCTGTCTCCCACCATTTCCTATAAGCACCTGGATCCACCTCCCGTTCCAGCCCACATTTGCTGTGCCCTCCACCTAAACACTTTCCTGCCCATCCTCCCTTTCTCCTGTGACACTATATCATCCTTTAAGGTCCCACTCACAGCCCCCCTGGATCCCTCAGGGAGGGACTTAGTCAGTCTGCCCACCCTCCTATCTTCCACCAACATTCCCGTACTCCTAGCATCAGCTGCTGTCTGTGTTAGTCCTGATCATTCCTGTGGACCTTTGACAGTCTGCCTCCGTTACCACACCTGGCTCCTCCAGACTCCTAGCATCAGCTGCTGTCTGTGTTAGTCCTGATCATTCCTGTGGACCTTTGACAGTCTGCCTCCGTTACCACACCTGGCTCCTCCAGTATACTCAATTCATCCCTGAACACTAAAGCTTGGAACATAATGAGGCACACAGTAAGCATGCATACTGAAAGGACAAGGTGTGCATCCAATCACAATTCTCTAATCAATTAAATGGATATACTGGTATTTCCCTATCTACCTCCCACAGTTGTTTCAATAAGCAAGAGACAGTACTTGTGAGTGCACAGTGTAGATAAAAGGCATTTTTAATGATGACTGGACGTTGGTAGGAGAGCTTAGTAAAGCCACTCCATGTTGGTTTTTGGTCCAAGGCCTATTCTCATCTCCCCCAAATCCCCACATTCTTCCTTCCAGTATGACTCTTGACTACCTGACATGCAAAGAGTGTTTCAAAGATCACAAGTCAAAGTGCTGGCTCTGTAACACATGAGGTCTAGGGCTGTAGAAGGAAGAGAAGAACAGAAAGAAAGTACAAACAGTATTGTTTTTATCCTAATTATACATATTAATCAAATCCAAGCACTAAATATGTGATGAGACCCATATTGTTACAGGCTCATCAACTATCAAAAACAATCAAGATGGGAGATGGCACTTGTGACCATTCTTTGCTTTCACATTAGCAAAACTCTTGAAACATCTTTGTTCACTCCCCAGTCCCAAGCTCAGAGGGTAGTCATTGTTCTGGCCAGTAAATCTGGTTGAAGTAAATGTGGTAGGTTCAAGTTAAGGGTTTGTGTGTGTGTACACGCACATGCATGTAACAGAGACAGACAGACAGACACAGAGACAGAAACAAAGAGTAATGGGGATAGAGACAAAGAAATTGAAACAGACTCAAAGTAGCTAGGTAGCAAGACACATTTGGAGAGAGTATGATTTGGGACAGAGACAGAAATAGGGATAGAGGTAGGAGAGAAAGATACACACACACACAGCTCTTTACTAGGTTGATGTCAAAGACCACCAAGAACATACTGCTAGTTGAACAAAGTTATTGGTCAGTTGCAACAAGGGAGACTACACATCATGGGGAAACTTTTAAGCACTGGTCTTATTGTAACAAGTAACAATAAATACAAATTTGTTTGACCACAGAAGTGTTTCTGGTGGTCTTTGGCTGGTAGAAATCAATAACTGTGGTGAGTTATCAATAATCACAATAAATGTAACAGGGATAAATTCACTTATTTTAAAAGGCCTGTCAGAGTCTACTTTTAAAAAAATGACACTCTTTTTAAAAATATAGCATACTAAAACACTGCAGGAAGTAGAAGTATGGGTAAAGATGTATCCTGCAAATGCTTATAAGATGAAAGTAGGTATACAGTATTAGTATCAGTCAAAACAGAATTCAAAGTAACAATCAACAAACTGGGATAGAGAAATATATTTGATAAGAGGTATGATATGAGGATAATACCTCTTATTAAAAAGAAAACATGGCAGTCATGACCAAAACTGTAAGCACTAAACAAGATGTTTTGCCATATGTGAAAAACTGGTTGAAATAAAAGGCCCAGAGATACTCATTGATTTCTCTCAAATTTCTTAGAAATTGGCAGATTATCTGGCTTAAAATAAAAAAGCAACGACATAGATAGGTCAAAAAGAAAACAGAGGATTTGAACCACACTGTAGACTGATTAGATCTAACAGACATACACAGAACATTTCACTGATAACAAGGGAATGTATATTCTTCTCAAGTGCACGTGGAACATGCTCCACAACAGACCACATTATCAGGCCACAAAAGAAGTTGTAACAAAGTTGAAATTGTACAAATGTCTTTTCCAATCACAAATAGAATGAAACTAAAAATCAAGAGCCCAAGGGAAACAGAAAACTTCAAAAATGTGTGGAAATTAACACAATCTTAAACTACCAAAGAATAAGCCACAAGAGAAATTAAAAATACCTTGACATAAATAAAAATGCAAGCACAACATAACAAAACATACAGGATCCAATGAAAACAGTGTTAAGGAGGAAGTTATATAATTTTAAATATTAAACGTATACATTATAAAATATTGCAATTCAACATCCTAAATTTACACCTAAAGAAAGTAAGTAAACAAACAAACCCCACAATGAAACCCAAAGCCAGCAGAAGAAAGGAAATAATCAATATTAGAGAAGAGATAAATAAAATAGAGAATAGAAAAGTAATTTAAAAAATCAATGAAATTAAGAGTTAGTTCTTTGAAAGATGAACAAATTTGACAAAATCTTAGCTGGATTAACTGAGAAAAAGAGAGAGAAGACTCAAATAACTAAAACAAGAAATGAAAAGGGAGATATTACAAATGATGGTACAGAAATAAAAAGGATTATTAAAAAAATATTACTAACAATCATATACCAATGAGTTGGATAACTTAGAGGAAATGGATTAATTCCCAGAAACACACAACATATCAAGTCTGAGTCATGAAGAAACAGAAAATCTGAGCAGACCAATAACAAGTAGAAAGATTAAATCAATAATCAAAAACTTTCTCAAAAAGAAAAGCCAAGCACCAGATGGCTCACTGAAGAATTCCACCAAATATTTATGGAAAAATAACACCAATTCTCCTGAAACTCTTCCAAACAACTGAATAGGAGGGAACACTTCCAAGTTCATTCTATGAAGCCAGCATTACTCTGATATCAAAGCCAGATACACAATTAGAAAAGTACAGACTAATATCCCTGATCAACAAAATACTAGCAAACTGAATTCAACAGCACATTAAGAGCATTATACACCATGCCCAAATAGGATTTATGCCTTAAATGCAAGGATGGTTCAACATGCAAAAATCAATCTATGTAATACATCACAGTAACAAAATGAAGGACAAAAACAACTACACCCAAATGTAGCAGAAGCAAGGTATCACTTGGTATTTCAACTGATACAGAAAAAACACTGGACAAGCTTGAAATCTTTTCATGATAAAAATATGCAACAAACTAGGAATAGAAAGAAATTATTGCAACACAGCAAAGGCCATTTATTATAAGCCCACAGCAAACTATACTCAATGGTGAAAAACTTAAAGTTTTTCTTCTAAGATCAGGAAAAAAGCAAGCATGCCCACTCTGACCAGATCTGTTCAACTTAGTCTTGGAAGTCTAAGGCAGAGCAATTAGTAGTAAAGAAAAAGAAATAAGAGACATAGAAATTGGAAAGAAAGAAGAAAATTATCTTTGTTCTCAGATGATATTATGTTCTCATATGTAGAAACCCTAAACACTCCATACACATTCCCCCCAAAATTTAGAACTAATAAACACATTCAGCAATGTTGAAGAATACAAACCCCAACACACAAAAATCGGTTGCATTTCTATATACTGAGCATCTCAAAAGAAATTTAAAAAACAATTCATTTTACAGTACCATAAAAAAGAATAAAATATCTAGTAATAAACTTAACCACGGAGGTGAAAGACTTGTACGTCATAAACTACAAAACACTGATGAAAAAACTAAACATGATATAAACAAATGGAAAGACATTCCATGCTCATGAATTAGAAAACTTAATCTTGTTAAGATGTTCATATTACCCGGCACCTGGGTGGCTCAGTTGGTTAAGCAAATGCCTTCGGCTCAGGTCATGATCCTAGAGTCCCAGAATCTAGTCCCACAGCAGGCTTCCTACTCGGCGGGGGGTCTGCTTCTCCCTCAGACCTCTCCCCTTTCATACTCTCTCCTCTCATTCTATCTCTCAAATAATAGATAAAATCTTAAAAAAACAACAAGATGTTCATATTACTCAAAGCAATCTATAGATTCAATGTATTCCTTATCAAAATCCCAGTAGCAATTTTGGAGAAATAGAAAAATAATCCTAAAACTCATATGTAATCTTAAGAGACCATGAATAACTTAACAATTCTGAAAAAGAAAAACAAAGTTGGAGCGCTCACACTTCCTGATTCAAAACATATTACAAAACTACATTAATCAAAAATGTGATACTGGCATAAAGTCAGATACATAAAGTAATGAATAGAATAGAGATCCCAGAAATAAATGCTCATATATATGGTCAAGTGATCTTAGACAAGGCTGCCAAGACCAGAGAGTGGGGAAGGGAATAGTTTATTCAAGAAATGGTTGTGGAAAAACTCCACATGACTCTCCACATGCAAATAAAATAAAATTAAACCCTTATCTTATGTCAGCTAAAAAAATTAACTCAAAATGGAGTAAAGACCTAAATATAAGACCTAAAACTATAAAAATTCTAGAAGGAAAGATTACGGAAAAGTTTTATGACATTGGACTTGGCAATGATTTCTTAAATATGACATCAAAAGAACAGGTAACAAGAGGAAAAATAGACAAATGGGATTACCTCCAAGTTTAAAATTTTGTGCATCAAAGGACATGATCAACAGAATGAAAAAGACAATCTACAAAATGGAAGAAAATATTTGCAAATCCTAATATCTGATAAGGGTCTAGTATCCAGAATATATAAAGAACTCTATAACTCAATACAAAAAAAATCAAACAACCCAATTAAAAAATGGGCAAAGAACTTGAATAGACATTTCTCTAGAGATAGTGTGCAATGGCCAACAAGCATATGAAAAGATGTTCAACATCATTAATCATCAGAGAAATGCAAATCAAAACTACAGTGAGATATCACCACATAGCCATTAGAATGGTGACTATCAAAAAAGAGAGAAAAAAAAACCAAAATAACAAGTATTGGTGAGGATGAAGAACTATAACCCAACACCCCAGAAACAATCTAATAAAAAAATAGGCAGAAGGGGTGCCTGGGTGGCTCAGTGGGTTAAAGCCTCTGCCTTCAGCTCAGGTCATGATCTCAGGGTCCTGGGATCGAACCCCACATTGGGCTCTCTGCTCAGTGGGGAGCCTGCTTCCCTTCCTCTCTCTCTCTCTGCCTGCCTCTCTGCCTACTTGTGATCTATGTCTCTCTAATAAATAAATAAAATCTTTAAAAAAATAGGCAGAAGACATGAATGAACATTTCTCCAAAGAAGACATACAGATGGCCAACAGACATGAAAAGATGTTCGGTATCACTCATCATGAGTGAAATGCAAATCAAAACAACCTAACACATGTCAGAATGCCTAAAATCAGAAGCATAAGTGTTGGCAAGGATGAGGAGAAAAAGGAATCCTCATGCACTGTTGGTGGGAATGCAAGCTGGTGCAGCCACCATGGATAACAGTATAGTGGTTGTTCAAAAAACTAAAAATTGAATTATCTCATGATCCACTAATTCCACTACTGGGTATTTACCCAAAGAATATGAAAACATTAATTCAAAAAGATGTATGCAATCCTGTGTTTATTGCAGCATTGCCAAATTATGGGAACAGCCCAAGTGTCCACTGATGGATGAATAGATAAAGAAGGTGTGGTGTATATAGATACAGATCTATCTATATACACTACTGCACACACAATGAAATATTACTCAGCCATAAAAAGAATGAGATCTTGCCATTTCTAACAACATGCATGGATCTAGAGAGTATAATGCTAAGTGAAATAAGTCAATCAGAGAAAAACAAAGACCATATGATTTTACTCATATGTAGAATTTAAGAGACAAAACAAATGAACAAAGAAAAAAAGAAACAAACAAACAAAAAACCAAAAAGACAAAAACAGTCTATTAACTATAGAGAACAAACTGATAGTTACCAGAGGGGAGGTGGGTGGGAGGATGGGTGAAATAGGTGAAGGGGATTAAGAATACACTTCTTAGGGTGCCTGGGTGGCTCAGTTGGTTGGGCGACTGCCTTCGGCTCGGGTCATGATCCCGGAGTCTCGGGATCGAGTCCCACATCAGGCTCCCTGCTCCACGGGGAGTCTGCTTCTCCCTCTGACCTCCCCTCTCATGCTCTCTCACTCTCTCTCTCAAATAAATAAATAAAATTAAAAAAAAAAAAGAATACACTTCTCATGGTGAGTACTAAGTAATGTATAGAATTGATGAATCACTATATTGTACACCTCAAATGAACATAATATTGTTTGTTAACTAAACTGAAATTAAAATTTTTTAAGTAAAATGAATAAAATTAAAAAAATAAAGTAATGGCAAAAAGAAAGATAATAACAAGGATGTGAAGAAACTGGAACCCTCAAACATTGCTAGTGGGAAAGTAACATGATGGAGTCACTTTGGAAAATGGTTTGGAAGTTCTCCAAAATACTGAACAAAGAGTTACCATATGACCCAGCAATTCCACTCCTTGTGTATTTACTCAAGAGAAATAAAATGTCCACAGAAAAACTTGTACAGAAATGGTTGTGGCAACACTATTTACAATATCCAAAAGTGCAAATTGCCCAAATGTCTACCAAAAGATGACTGAATAGACAAAATGTGATATATCCATACAATGAAATATTATTCAGCTATAAGAAGGAATGAAATAATGATACTGACACATGATATAACATGTATGAACCTTAAAAATATGTTACGAGACAGAAGCCAGTCACAATAGACCACATGTTGTAAGATCCCATATATATGAAATGTCAAGAAGAGACAAATCTGTAGAGACAAATGGAAATGAGTGGTTGCTGATATGGGCAGGAAAGAGAATGGGGAATGACTGGTAATATGGGAATATGGTAATGGGACTATGGGATATGTTCTAAAATTAGATTATGGTAATAGCTGTACAAAATCACTGAACTGTTAAAATGTTCATTATTTAAATAGATGAATATTATGTATATAAATATCTCAATAAACTTTAAAAAAATCAATATTTCTCTATACCAGCAATAGTTAAAGAATTAAATTTAAAAAAATTTTTATAAAAAAATTTTTTTTTATCAACATACAATGTATTATTTGCCCCAGGGGTACAGGTCTGTAAATAGTCACACTTATACACTAGAAAATTAAATTTTAAGAGAAGATACATTTACAATAACATGAACAAATATCAAGTGCCTAGGAATACATCCAACAGAGTATTTGCAAGACCTCTCTATAAAAAAATGACAAAAGTTTGCTAAGAGAATATCAAAAGACCTAAAAAGAAATGTCATGATCACTGGCTAAAAACTTCTATTGAAAGAATGGACTTCCAGTTTCTGGTTTGGCATGCAGAAAGCTTAGAAGTTATCACCCCCATCTTCACACAAGAAAAAGGCTGAACAAGCTGAAAATCAACAATTGGTTTTAGATCCACAGAGAACTGAGGTCATAGGGCAAATGGCTGCCCTGAAAAATGGAGAAACAGATACAGAGAACCATAGCTTACCAGAAGAATCCCAGCAGCAAAAGTCCACTGCTGGAGCCAGTACAGGTAGGAACACTTAAACAATAATTGACCAATTGCTAGAAGCTCAGCGTAGACAAGCTGGAGAGTTAAGAACTCTGAAGGGGGCAGTCTCCGGATCCCCACACATCACTTTCATGAGCTTTACTCCTAGAAGCTTATCAGACTCTCAGTATGAACTTTGGAGAAGGGTTCTGCTGTGTTTCTGGCAGTGGTTGAGTGTCTGCCCTTGGCTCAGGTCATGATCTCAGGATCCTGGTTTCAAGCCCCACATTGGGCTCCTTGCTCAACGGGGAGTCTGCTTCTCTCTTAGCCTCTGCCCCTCCCCCCCTTGCTTGTGCTTTCTCTCTCAAATAAAATCTTAAAAAAAAAAAAAAAGACCACAAGCCTCAGATCCTCTTGAAGGAATCTCGAGGGAAACCTAAAGACATCAGAGGAGACAAAAACAAGAACACTAGAAGGAATTTCAGCCTCTGACCCCACACGTACAGCAAGAAGTAAATACAGCCTAACGCTTGGCCAGATAAACATAACACCTCATGCCCTATCAGTTCCTTTTACACAATGTATCACGTCTGGCTTTCAAAAACAATTCCAAGTCATGGTACAAGGCAAAAAACACAGTCTGAAAAGACAAAGAAAACATCAGAATCAGATTCAGATATGGTAGAGATTTTGAGATTATCAGACTGGAAATTTAAAATAACAATGATTATAATGCCAAAGGCTCTAATGGAAAAAAAGGACAACATGTAAGAAAAGATGGGTAATGTAAGCAGAGAGATGGAAACTAAGATAGAATCAAAAGGAAATGCAAGAAATCAAAAACATTCTAACAAAAATGAAGAATGCCTTTGATGGGCTCATCAGTAGACTGGACATGACCAAGGAAAGAATCACCGAGCTTGAAAATATGTTAATAGGGGCGCCTGGGTGGTTCAGTGGGTTAAAGCCTCTGCCTTCAGCTCAGGTCATGATCCTGGGGTCCTGGAATCGAGCCCCGCATCGGGCTCTCTGTGAAGCAGGGAGCCTGCTTCCCTTCCTCTCTCTCTGCCTGCCTCTCTGCCTACTTGTGATCTCTGTCAAATAAATAAATAAAATATTTAAAAAATATGTTAATAGAAACTTCCTAAACTGAAAAGCAGAAAATAAAATGAATAAAAAATAAACACCCTAGAATATCCAAGAATTGTGGGGCAATCATGAAGGGTGTAACATACGTGTAATGAGAATACCAGAAGGAGAAGAAACGGAAGAAACATCTGAAGTAAAAGGATGTCCATTCTCTCTAATTTGATCTCTAGATTCATTTATTCCCAATCAAAATGTACAGTATGTCTTTG
Source organism: Mellivora capensis (assembly GCA_004024625.1). NCBI lineage: Eukaryota > Metazoa > Chordata > Mammalia > Carnivora > Mustelidae > Mellivora > Mellivora capensis. The sequence goes on along the minus strand of PISX010004968.1, from coordinate 26,457 downwards.
AATTTTCCTTGTGGAACTTGGTAAGCTGATTCTAAAATATAGAGAGAAATTCAAAAGTCTAAGAGCCAAGATCTCTTAAAGTGGGAAAGCTTGCCCTATCAAGTATTAAGATACTGAAAAAGCAATTGTAGTATAGACAGTGTGAATACAGAACTCATTGATGCTTATAAGACAATAGTCGCCCTGAAGAACAATGAGACTGAATGGCCTTTTAAATAAATTATTGTGGAACTATAAAATACCCATATGAAATTGAACTCCTATATCAAAACATGCACAAAAGTCAATTCCAAGTGGATTATGGACCTAAATGTTAAACCTGAAACAATGAAGATTTTAGAAGATTATATAGAAGAATATTTTTTAACTGAAAGATAAAGATTTTATTTTAAAATAAGGCATAAAGGGGCAACTGAGTGCCTCAGTCAGTTAAGCGTCTGCCTTTGGCTCAGGTCGTGACCTCAGGGTCCTGGCATCCAGCCCCACACTGGGCTTCCTGCTCTCTCTCTCTCTCTCACACATATAAATAAACAAAATCATTTTTAAAAAAAATAAGGCATAAAACCAGTACCACAAAAGCAAAGATCGATACATTTAGCTACATTAAGGAAAATCAAAAGAGGCCCTCAAGGCAGTGAAGAGACAAGCACAGAGTACAAGAGGTATGTAACTGACAAAGAGCTATGTATCTGATATATAAAGAATTCCTAAAATTCATAAAGAAAAAGGCAGGTAAATAATAGAAAAATGAGCAGAAGGGTTGAACAGGTGTTTAGAAGAGGATACCCAAATGACCAATAGTTAGAAAGCTGTACAACTAATCACCACAATGAGATACCACTATACTCCCATCTGGCTGTTGAAATGTGTAAGTTTCACAAGACCAGTGAGAAAGAAAGATCACCAGTGCTCAGCAGAATATGAAAAGGTCAAGCTGCAGAACAGAATACATATTAAACAAATAAACAGTGATAACCTATGATGGGAAATATCAAGGCCATGCCGGAATACCTCACTGGCTTAGAGCCAGTCCGCCTAACTGCAGAGAGCCAGTCATCCCACATGAATGCAAGTTCAAGTATAAACAGCACTTCAAGGAACTGGTCTAGTTCTGGGGAGCAGCATCTGAAGGCTAAGGTGGAGAGCCTGAACTTCCCTCCCATTGATTCAGCCTCCATGAAGAGTGTCAAAAGTGTCCTTGACATGGGATCCAGAGAAGTTTTCCTCCTTTGCTCCAGGCACTGAGATGGGCCTTTCACAGGGGAAAGCAGATAGGACAAGGTAGCCTTTTGTGAACTGTGGAAACCAGTTAATAAAGACTACTGCTCAGTATGTGTGATGAATTAATGATTGTTGCTAATTGAAATATGACAGAAGGGCTGGCTAGGGTTCTTTTAGTTATGCCAAGGCAATCTGTAAAGAAACTAGCGGAACCAGTTGTTCGGCATTTTAATCCAGTCAAATAAGCAACTTGTCATGCATCTGGAATATTCTTATCTTTTCCTAAAAGTGGGGGGAAACAAACACTCTGAGAGGTTTCCTACTTTTGGAAGTAAGAGACAAATGCAGGTTTCTTGGCAGGAATTTGGACCAATAGGAGGCCCAGAATTCTAAAACAGGTAAAAGAACAGAGAAATGCCAACTGAGGCGTTGGTTAGAAAGGGCTTCCCACAGCATGGTGTGTAATGAGATGTCGGTGCCGTGGTCCTGAGGATGGGGGTGGCATGGTGGGTCGTGGTAGAACTGATAACGGTGATGGTTAGTGGTGCTAGTGGAGGAGACAACATTGATGACAACGATGGTGGGAGAGTGGAGCAGGTTAGGGGAGAGGAGGCCAGTGAGGGTACGTGGTTGGTGATGGTGGTAGTAGTAGCACTGATGGTGATGAAAAGTCCTTGATCCTCTATGGAAAGAATGTAACTAGGCCCATCAAGGCTATGACGGCTGGGACAAAGAAGCCCAGAAAGACCTATGATACCCCGCCACAGCCAGGGAACCAAGCACAGGATGGGAAGTTTGGTTCCAAGTAAAGGCACAAATTGTATACTGCAAAGTTAATTATTCTCATTAAAGAACATGAAAGTGGATTAATGCGCAATGTCCTCAGAATTACTATGAAAACCCTCTGGGCAAGAGTGGATGACTAAGAGAGGTTTTCCAACACTAGCCCTCTTTACTCCCTCATCCAATCAATCCCACACCCTGCAGATGCTCCCTCCTCATGCCATCTCTCTGTCTCACTTAGGCTCCATCATCACTTACACTGGTACCTGGTTCCCTGTGGCACCCTCCACTTACATGGCTCAGTGTCTTCCATTTGCAGTTTTCTGCAGCTAAAAACCCAGCTCTCTTAGCCAGAAGGCTTATAGAAAGATCTGGAGAGGGAAAGGAACTCTTTACACTGAGATCATTGGCACTTGCCTGGGGAACATGAATACCTCATGCCTCTTCTGTGTCCCAGAAGAGTCGCAAGTCACAGACCTCATAATCCATAGTGCTTGGATAGAAGCTAGGTGGAGACTTGAGGGTCTGACTAGGCCCTGCCCCATATTGCCATTACTCTTTGGGGCAAATATACTTTATGGTAACTCAAATCAGCCTCCATGCATGGCTCCTAGGAACCTCACTCAGCCTTCCTAGGCCACACAGAGCCAGCCTGCTTCTCTCACATGAGGACACCACTGCAGCCGAAAGGAGCAGCATGAGTTTGGGCCCAGGGCTTGGTGGCTGGCAGATGTGACAATATTCTCATCACCAGGAAGTGAAACTGCCAAGTTGCTCTGCAGGCCCAGCACAGGGAGGCCATGTCAGTCCTGGAGGGGCTGAGACTCCTGGGTGGGCAGAAAAAGAGATCTGCACTATCCCCTAAAGTCTGGGCATACCTCTCTAGGAAGCCTAACTGATCCACCCAACTGGGCACCTGTTCCACTTTCTCAGGGAACCCTGGTAAGTCTTTCACTCTCACACCTTCTGTCTTCTGGGTTGTAGCAATAAACCATTTGGCAACATGCATTTAGTGTTTTGTGCCTTACTAAGCAAGACACTCCCATCACTTGGCTTCCTAGACTGAGCTGCCCACCCCCCAGGGCCCTATGCCCCTGTTCTATCTCCGTGCCCAGGGCATTCTGACATCAGTTTTTGCTCAAAGATTTGGGAGGGGGTAAAATTAGGTAATATAATATCTTTTTAATGTTAAACACAGATGTGATATAAAGCAAAAGCAAACTTCCTTGAATTTAGATAGAGCAAGGGACTGAGAATTCCCATGCTTTCTAGGGACCCTCACTCCACCGTACTCGGGTACTCCCATTGAAGAGTGCAAGAGGGTTGTTAGACATCATCACATTGAAGCCTATCAAAACCCCAGACCTACTATATAAGCCCACCATACCCACTCTCAGGGCAGACACTTGAGAGTGGCCATGGAATTTGCCCAGGGTCCCAGAGCTATCAGGAATCATGAGTGTGTGTGACTCCCAGCTCAGCCAGCCTCCTTCCAGCAGGGCAGGCCCCAGTGCCACCCACAGTCAGGTCCCACAACTGGCTCATGAGCTGGCACATCTGCTTGCATCTGCTTTCCCAGTCATGGATGAGCCAGGGCAGTACTGAGGGTACACAGAAGGCCTCAAGGTCCTCACGTCTACAAACCATCTCAGTCCACCCCAACAGGAATAACCATATGACAGTGGAGGTTTTCTCAGTATTTTGTATAATAGGACTCCAAATGCCTTTAGAAAACCTGGCTATTTTGTGGACCTGTGAGATCAAAGAAAAGAGCACCTATGTGAACCCAGCTTCACAGCAAGTGCCTGGGTGCCCTCCACCCAGAACGTAGCCCCCAGCCATTCTGGCACTGACACAGGTGGGATCATTCCAATTTTTATCCTCAGAGCATTGTATACTTTCCAGTGGATTTTTTAAAAAAAGATTTTATTTATTTATTTGACAGAGAGATGGAGAAAGAGCACAAGTAGGCAGAGCAACAGGCAGAGGGAGAGGGAGAAGCAGGCTCTCTGCTGAGTGGGGAGCCTGACACGGGGCTCAATCCCAGGCCCCGAGGATCATGATCTAAGCCGAAGGCAGACGCTTAACCTCACTGGACTTTTTTTTATCCACTGTAATAAATTTCTCCTTTACTTTTAACAAATGGGACTACAGAGTGTATAAGCAGGAAACACCTTATTCCTGCCCCTCCATGAAACGTCAAACAGGCCCTATGGTTTTCTGATCACTCTCGGAGAGCAAAAGCTTCTAGTCTCAAGAATCCTATAATCAGAATGACCAATCTAGTGCAATAATCCCATCCTTCTCTTTACTGTCAGCTTCTCCTGCACAGTGTGGCCAACAGTGGTGTTCTAAAAGTGCTCCTGGAATGGACTATCTGAGCCTTGATGTACTGATCCTAAAACAGGTATTTTACACTGCAGTGCTCATCTCATGGGGTTGAGATTTAAAATAAGGGGGACAAAGTGACAGAGCTTTTCACTCCCGAATGTGTGGCCCTGTAGTGTGTCTCTGAACTTTGCATACGATGCTCTCTCTGGCCTGAAAACTCCTCCCAGATCCCCTTCCCCTGACCAACTCTGCTCTTCCTCACAACTTAGCTCCTGGGAAGCCCTCTGGGCACCTCTGTGCTGAATCTGGAGTCCATCCTTCACGCCTTCACGCCGTTCCTTCTGGCCGCTTGACCACACTGTTTGTGCTTATGTGTCCTTACTGTCCCCTAAGATCCACCATCACATTCTGCAGCGCTGTTTGTTGAAAAAAGTGGAAAGAGAAAGGAATGTAACGGTCCTTTATAAATGGCCATGAGAATTTACCAATGTGAGGTTGGCATTATCTGCAGTAATTAAGAGAGGGGAAAGGCAAGGAATGCAAGTGGAAAATGGAAGAGGTGGGGTGGGAGAGAGAGGGAGAGTGGAGATCGGAGACAGAGCAGGTGTGTGGAGGATAGAAGGTAAAGGGCAAGCTCCCCAGATTCATAACCATCCCATGAGCAAATGCAAAGCAGAGTGGCTTGGGGGCAGCTGCTTCCCAGGCCTACTGACAGTAGGAAGAAAAAAGAGGGAGTAGGGTTGGAAGGCTGCTCAGTTTCTCTTTCTCTACTCCTCACTCTTCCTCTTGTGCACTGTGGTCCCAGTCCTTCTAGGGCTGGCCTGTGGGCAAGTGGGTTAGGATTCTGAATAAGACTATCTCCAAAGAAACTCTCTCAAATGCTTTCTTCCTTTTTCTTCCCTCATATTCTTGAAATGGAACACTCCCTGCACATTTTCTTTATAAACTTTGCATTCCTAATTTTGATAGGAATCTGTCTACCACAGCAATGATTTGCTCAACTGAGCAAGAGGAGCCTCATTTTAACACTGACCGCACTAGTTTAAAAATGGCAAAAGGAAATAAAAATCACAGCACTAAGCATGGGAGAGGGGGGCCACCAGAAGAGTTTGAATAAAATCAGATGGAATTATCCTGATGGACCAAGAAGAAGAGAAGAAGTAGCCATGGAAGTAGATGCCTAGGAGGTGAGAGCCACTGCTCATGGGGGTGTGGGGAGACTTTTTGATCAGAAGGTACAGGCATATAGGGCAAGAGATGGTAGGGAGGAGAAATGAGGGAGAGTCCTAGGTCTTTCTAGAAAGAGCTGTGTCCAAGAGCACAACTACCATATGCTTGCCTGCTTTGTATAGGCAGAACAATAGGTAAAGATGGTTTCTACCCAAGGCTGAATCAGAGGGTACTCTCGAAAAGAAATTAGATAGGATCTCTGGGAAGGCTGAGGTTCCTAGTGCCTTTGTTGGCATCACAAGAAAAAGGCTTTCTCATTTTACTGGGGCAAGGGGTAGATGGTATCCCGGGCATGACCCCCAAATGGTATCCTAAGGCTCCCACTTGGAGGATAGGGTTGTTGAAGAAACAGAGCCATAAGATGGTACTGAAGACCACAGACTTCTTATCTTATTCAGCACCAACCACTTATGTTAAACTACAAATCCTTCACAGATATAAACAGGTAGCCAATGATTCCTAGATCTTTGAGTAAAACAGCACACAAAGGAATCAAGATAAACAGAACAATAAACCCAGGAGAGATAGTTTCAAGAATAGGAAATAACTTTTAAAAAAAATCTAGTGTCCTCAGTGAGATTCTAGGAAGTTTTTCTTCCATAGACGAAAAAAGAAAAAAGTCACTGGAAAAGAGAAAATAGAAAATGTTCTTGGAAATTAAGAAATGTAAATGTCAAACAAAAAAGATGCATACAAATGAAAGAAATAGCTGAGAACTCAAAATGTAATCCCCAACCAGCAACATTAGCATTCCTGGGAACTTTTTAAAGTGAGAATTTCTGGGTTCCAGCCTGAAATTACTAAATCTTAAATTGGGGTGGGGTGGGGCCCAGCAACCTGCATTTTCATAAGCCTTTGATTTGGATGCACCTCAAGTGTGAGAACCACTGACTTAAACTAAAACAGAAATACAAAGAGGTAAGAAACGTGAGAGAAAAATTTAAGGACCTAGAGAACTAGCTGAGGAAGAGCGATGAAAATGGAAGACAGAGACTTCTGGGGAGTACACAATCAAATATGTAATTTCAGAAAAATGTCCTCAACTTAAGAAACCTTTAGATTGAGAAGCCTGTTTTATCCCCTCGGAATTGCCAGACAGATTCGAGTTAATAGATGTAAAAAATCTGTAACCTCTCATAGCCCAAGGCAAATACACAGTAACTGTTATTATCCTCATCACTGTTCTGTGTTTGGCATGTATCCTTCCAGACCTTTCTCTACACCTGGATAAACATAGTCTTGTGTTTTTTTTTTTCATTAAGTTCATCTAGCTGTACTATTATGCAACTTAGTTTTTGTATTTAACAGGAAGTTCTCATCATTTCCTCTAGATTTGCTTTAATATTACTACATAGTATCCATACTTCACCTGCCTCTTGTTCATGGCTTTTTTAAAATTATAAATAATGCTACACTAAGTTGCAGTCCTACCAACAATGTATGAAGATACCAATTTCCCTATCACCACTTGATATTGTAATGAGTTTCTCAATAAATGTTAATAAAAATAAAAGATACTTTTTGCTACATTCCACTGTATCTGACTTCAGATGGGGCGACTTCTTTCTTGTGTTTGTTGACCATTTATATGTTCTTTTCTGTAAGTTTTCTGTTTATATCTTTGGACATTTTGGTTATCATTAGCTTATTGGAAGGCTAGTGATTTTGGTGTTTTTCTGTACTAGGCCTCTTTCCTTTGTTTTTTGCTTTTTTATTAATTCTAAGTTTGTCTACGAGTTTTATTAATTATGTCATTGAATCTCCTGTACTTTCTAGGTACATTATATCATCTGTAAACAATTATAATCTTGACCCCCCCCCAATATTATTTCTTGTTCATGTCTTACTGTCCCATGGGATTTTGACAAAGAAGTCCAAGCAGAACATGTGGTCACAACCCAAACTTACAGACCATATGAAAATAGAAGACACGATAAATGAGTCAATAAAGGACCAGCAGCTTTAGACTGCCAAGAACTTCAAGAAGTGGAACTAATGGTCTAGATTACTAAAAAGACATGTGTACAATGGCTAAAGAAACAAAAGATACAATAAAAAATATAAGCAACTACTTAAGAGACATATTCTTTTTATAAGAAAAAAGAAAGATTTTAGAAATAAAAAAAATTCATCCATTTAACTTTAAAACCCAAATCCATTAAACAGCAGAACCATAACTAAAAAAGGGTTAGTGAATCAGAAGGGAGGTTAAAAAAATGCAGTACAGGAAATTAAAATAAGTGAAAAAAGTAAAAGAGATTAAGAGACATGGAAGATGGAACAGGAAGAGGCAGCATTAGCCTTCAAAAAGACCATTTTTCAGGGTGCCTGGTGGTGCAGTTGGCTAAGTGTCCGACTCTTGATTTTGGCTCAGGTCATGATCTCAGGGTCATGAGATCAAGCTCCATGTCAGGCTTCATGCTCAGTAGTCTGCTTAGAGTCTCCCTTTCCCTCTGCGCTCCCTCACTTCACACACTCTCTCTCAAATAAATAAATAAATCTTACCCCCCCAAAAAGGGACTTTTTCTCCCTCTTATCTTAGGGTTTAATTAATCCAACTACAAACCCTAGTTCTATACCTATCACTTGGCATTTTTCTCCCAGACAACAGGAAGCTAATCAAATGCTTACTATATAGCAAGGATACTTTTTATAAAAAATACATTTTTCCTTAGATTTTCAAAAATAATTTCAGGGCCACTTGCTAGTATCCTGTGCCTAAATGAGAAAGTATATTTGTAACAAAAGTACTGTGTACTTTCTAATTCCACGGCATAACAATGAAAAAAACAGACCAAGGAACTAAATTCCTGGGGCAGGAAGGAGTGAGGGAAGGCCATTTGTCATGAAGTCACAAGGGCAGTTGCCAGGGCCTCCCTTTCATGGTAGGTTGGCCAACGGTGTCAGCTCTTCAGAATGAGATTCTAGGTGATGTTTGTGCTGGTGAATTAGAGCAGAGAGTTGGTGATGTCTAGGTCATCGGTCATTTCCTTAGTGGCTCATAGGCACAGATTGCAGCCCAACCCCAGTAGGCACCCTATGGTCTCAGGTCTGGGTCTAGAGGTCAGGTCCATTGGGCCAAAGTTGTTACCACTGCTGAAAGCAACCCCAGGGACTTTAGCTGAATCATGTACATGCATAAATGTAGGCTGACTGTATAGAGGAACATATGAGCTAGACACTAAGTAATATCATGGGGACATAGCTGTGGAAAAGGCAGCCCATTAGTGAGGTCCATGTAAAAACTCCCTACACATGGCCATTTTACTCTAAAGACCGACATGAACAATTAAGTCTACCTCTCTCTGTTTCTTTCAGGAATGTCTGTCTTAGAAAGTAACCTTGTCTTTGACATAACTTTCTCCAAGACTTCTTCTGAATATATTTAGTTTTTTTTCTGCCAGGGGAACTCTTAGAATAATGAATTCCATATGTGTACATTTTTCAGTGGGAAATGGAAGGATTACCTTTTTCAGTAAAATTATTCTTTGCCCTAATAAATCATTATATTTAATAAACCCTAAGTGCTATAAGAAGTTGCAAAAGAAGGGGTGGAAGGTCCTTCTTTGCTTGGGGGGCTTAAAATGGAACAGATAAAAGAAAATATGCATCTTTCATATTCACATGATTCTGTGCTTCCAAACATGTTGAAGGAAAGCATTTCTCCTAACAATTCTTCAGTGTCTTGGCAATAAAAACTTGAGTGATTTTCAAAAAACGTATCTCTGGCAGTCAGGGTTATCACTGGGAAGAAAATGATGGCAGGAGGCCCAAACAGGATGTTCTTGCCAAAGTCTGAGGGATGGCATAGAGGGGATAGAAGTCTGGTCCAGGCTACCCTGCAGACACTCTCAGGTTGGGGGACTGGAGAAGCCTTATCAGACAACCAAATTTCTTCCCCTAGATAACTCAGTAAGAATCACAACAGGAGTGAAGGTGGCTCCCTGGGGAGGCCCTGGAAGAAGGCTGAGAAGTGATGAGTTTTGTGTTGGTTATATTGGGGTTGAGATGGCTGTATAATATGTTGGTGAGGATATCCAAAAATTATTCAAAAAGGCCTGGACCAGAGATCTAGGTGTGTGGGTGCTGGGCACAGATCAGTTATCTGAGCACAGTTTGAATTACTGAGGGGGAAGATGGAGAAAAAAGACTGGGATAGGAAACTTAGGAGTCCCCCATACTTGGGGGAATGGGAGAGAGATGTAAGCCTGTGTACAAGGTAAGAGCAAGAAAAGGCCCAGGAGAGAAGTGTTGGTAGAAGAGCCTTTCAAGTAGGGTGATGTGATTGATATGGTCAGGAGAATAAGGACTCAGAAAAGGCCACTGAATCTGGCAGCCATGGGAGTCTTAGAACCTGCAGAGGGAGCAGCCCCAGAAAGTAAACACAAGAAGTACAGAAAGGACACTGGTCCGAGGGTGGGGGTTGCTAACACCCTGGGCAAGCCAAGAGATTGACCAGGGGAGGTCGAACCATCAGCTCTTCCGAACAGTATGATGGCACCAGGCAGGGGAGAAAGTGAATGGAGAGAAAAGGGAAGTCATGGTCCAGTTCACAAAAACAGAGGAGGAAGCCACCAAAGATGGGAAAATCAGGGGGAAGGCCATAAACAGAACACAGCCTAGGGGATCCAGGGTGGGAAGGGACAGTAGTGTGGGCAAGAGGGCAAGTAAGATGAGAAAGCTCCTCTGAAAGAGGGGAGGATTGTTCCAGGAGCCCAAAATGCACTTGAGAAAGAAAGAAGAGCTGCTATTCTGGAGAGGGCTAAAGACAAAGACGAAGGGGACAGGAGGGTCAGAGTGAGAGCAAGGACCGTTAAGACAGTCTGTGGGATACCAACTGGCCAGGCCACAGCACAGAGTCAACCTGGGACAAGCAAACAGTGTTGCTTCTGAGAGGGTCCCTGGCCTAGTCTGCTGCAGAAAAAAATAAGCCCAAGGTTATGTTGGGGTCAGCTCTCTTTTTTCCTGAGCCCCAGGGACCTCAAGGTCTATAGGTGACCACCCCACAGCGATGGCTTCTCTTCTGGGAACATTTTCCACACCCCTAGCCTAGGAAGTCCTTCTGTCTGGTATAACCACCATGGCCTTGGTCTGTTTCTAGAGGTTCTTCCCCTCACCCACATCTTCCATGAGAGGAAAGTGATGTTTCCAGTGCATTTCCTTCTGAAATTCCTGTCCAGGATTATAGGGTTTCCAGCTGTTCTGGAGAATCAATCCATGCCATACTTGCCACTATAAGGATGCAGACAGGCCCTTGGTTGGGAGGATTTCCCCATCACAGGATGGCTCAGGCAGCTGTGAGAATGGACTGGGAAGGCTAGAAGGCAGCCCCCATTAGGAAAGGGTCACAGTTATCCAGGAGGAATGATGGGGGCCTGGACCAGAGGGGCAGTGATGGAGGAAAGTGAAGTTAGGGGTGGGGTGCAGGGACACATTTAGAAGGAGTGGGTGGAGTATGGGGGTGAGGAACAGAGGAACCAAGGCTGGTCTCATATTGAGCGGCACTAAATGTTCTCATCTGAACAGCAGGCTTCCAAGTATACCACTTCTTGAGAAGAAGTGTGCCATTTTCCTAAGAGGGGGTGGAGGGTGGGCAGAGCCTCTGGATGGGAGCATGAGAGGGCCACTTCTCATGGCCTGCATCTACAGGGACTTCCCTGAAAGATTCAGGGCCGAAGACTCTGGGCCAGCTCTGGGAAGGAGTGGGAGGTCCAGTCTGGTAGGACCACCTCAGATCTGAACCCCCAACCTCTCTCACCTCCTAGCCTGGGTACAACCATGGCAGTCTGGGCTGGTACAATCATGGCAGTCTCTGGCCAGACTCTTCAGAAACCTGAGAAGAGGAACTGGTGCTTGGATATACAATGATGCAGCTTTCCACAAGATGGGCACTTTTGTTTTTTTACCTCTGGGAAATAGAGTATTTGTTTTACAAAAAACAGATTCTTGGGTAGAAAGAAGGTGTGTGGGGGAGAGAGACCTAGGGTCCAGATGGTGAAGGGTACCCCATGTGCTAAGATGGGAAGTCTGAGCACTGTGCAGGGAACACCAAACATACTCTGTGAACACCTCCATCTCACCCTGTCAACCTCCCAAATCCCTGGCTCTACCACAGGTCCTATCATCTCCAAGAACTAAGCCACCTTTAGACCCAAACCCAGATCCCATTCTAACCAGACCACAAACTCCTATTTGAACCATTCTCTCTTTTAGTTTCACATCTATCCTGCAACCTCCTGGACTCAAGGACTCCAGGCCCTCAATATACTGGTCTAACTACAACCTCTTCAGAGCTCAAATGACCACCCAAACTACATCTCATCAACACCCTAAAGTCTCTTGCACTACTGTTCCCCGCCTATCCAGAAAAACTCCAAATCTCTTATCAAACTCCCATTCAGCCATCTCTTATCTGGGCCCCTAAATCTGTCCTCTTCTTCCATAGTAACTGAGTTTTAGTTGGGAACATGCTTACCCAGCTAGACCCACTTCCCAGACTTCTTGCAGTGTCTAAGTTCTCACCAATAAAATGAGTGCAGAAGTAATGTTCACAACTTCTCTTTCACTTACCTAAAAAGAAATTACTGCTTTCCACTTCTGCTCTTAGCCCCTTTCAGGAGCTGGAACACTGAACTGACAAAGACCTAGCCTTGATGCAGCCATATGAGCACAGCCTATCGAATAGCAGAACAAGGGCGCCTGGGGGCTCAGTTGGTGAAGCGACTGCCTTCGGCTCACTGGGATCAAGTCCTGCATCAGGCAGGACTGCGAGGATGTGGAGAAAGGGGAACCCTCTCATACTGATGGTGGGAATGCAGGCTGGTTCAGCCACTCTGGAAAACAGCATGGAGTTTCCTCAAAGAGTTGAAAATAGAGCTACCCTATGACCCAGCAATCACACTACTGGGTATTTACCCTAAAGATATAAATGTAGTGATCTAAAGGGGCACATGCACCCCAATGTTTATAGTGGTAATAACTAACTTTATTTTTATAACATCCCATTTTATAGATGAAGAAATCAAGGCACAGGGAGGTTAAGGACTCCACGGGGAGTCTGCTTCTCCTTCTGACCTTCTCCCTCTCATGCTCTCTCTCAAATAAATAAATAAATAAAATCTTAAAAAAAAAAAAAAAAAAAAAAAGAATGTCAGAACAAGGGGCGCCTGGGTGGCTCAGCCGGTTAAGCATTTGCCTTCAGCTTAGGTCATGATCCTAAGATCCTGGGATCAAGTCCTGCATCCGGCTCCTTGCTCAGCAGGGAGCCTGCTTCTCCCTCTGCCTGCTGCTCCTCCTGCTTGTGCTCTCTCTCTGATTAAAAAAAAAAAAAAAAAAAAGAATGGCAGAACAAGATAGAAGAGATCTGGAACACTGAGTGGATCTAGAAAATGAGCCACCACATCACTAGCCTAGGCTACTTCCCTCCCTTTGGACTGTAATGTAAGAGAGAAACAAACATTTATTTAATCCATTCCTTGTTACAGCAGATTCTACTACAGTCAAATATGTGGAGAAAGATTTTTATTTATTTATTTATTTATTTGATAGAGATTACCAGTAGGCAGAGAGAGAGAGAGAGAGAGAGAGAGAGGAGGAAGCAGGCTCCTCGCTGAGCAGAGAGCCCGATGCAGGGCTTGATCCCAGGACCCTGGCATCATGACCCGAGCTGAAGGCAGAGGCTTTAACCCACTGAGCCACCCAGGCACCCCAACCTCTCACTTTCAATCAATAATACTGTCTCTTAGGGTATTATAGACACTAAGACCACCAAACAGGGTCTCCCATCATCTCCCAGCCACCCCTGCAATCCTCTACTGTTACTCTGGTGGGACTCCCTGGATTAAAATCACACTCCATTATATACTATCTGTGCAACCTAGCTCAGTCTCCCTTTCCTCAGCAGTAAAATGGAGATGATGACAACACTATCTGATAGGATGGTGAAGAGCAAATTAAATAATGCATATAAAGGAACTAGTACAATACCTGGTATACAGTAAGCAATGGCCACCTGCTACTAAACCTGCTAAAACAAAGGTGACCACATCACTACCTCAGAGAAGCCATTCACTCAAAACAAAATCCAAACCTCTCAATGTGATGTTCATGCAACATCAGCCATTTACCCCTTGAATATTCTGTTGCCTTTCTCTCTCTCTTTTTTTTAAAGATTTTATTTATTTATTTGATAGAGATCACAAGTAGGCAGAGAGGCAGAAAGAGAGAGAGGAAAGCAGACCTCCCGCTGAGGAGAGAGCCCCATGCGGGACTCGATCCCAGGACCCTGAGATCATGACCTGAGCCGAAGACAGAGGTTTAACCCACTGAGCCACCCAGGCGCCCTGCCTTTCTCTTTTTTGTTTTTTAGAGAGTGAGCAAGCAGGGGGTGGTGAAGCGGCAGAAAGAGAGAATCTCAAGCAGATGTCACACCCAGCATGAAGCCCAATGCAGGGTTTGAACTCAAGATCCAGAGATCATGACCTGAGCTGAAATCAAGAGCCAGACACTCAACCAACTGAGCCACCCAGGTGCCCCTACTCTGTCTTGAACACTGTGCTCCAATACCAAACTGCCCACAGGTCTAAAAAATAAAATAAAATAAAATAAAACAAAATAAATGTTTACTCTTTGACAGATATCTATATTAAAATGCCCACCTTGGGGCGCCTGGGTGGCTCAGTGGGTTAAAGCCTCTGCCTTCGGCTCAGGTCATGATCCCAGGGTCCTGGGATCGAGCCCCGCATCAGGCTCTCTGCTCAGCAGGGAGCCTGCTTCCTCCTCTCTCTGCCTGCCTCTCTGCCTACTTGTGATCTCTGTCTGTCAAAAAATAAATAAATAAATAAAAATAAAATGCCCACCTTTGCAGTATTAATGACTACTCTAATAAAGTAAATCCCCTTCCTGAAAAAGAACACCCACCTCCCTAAAAATCACCAACATGAGAAAGAGTCTATTTTTCATCTTTTGGCTGGGAAATGATACTGAATTCAGTTTTCTTCCTTATAAAATAATATAGTTAGGTTACCCTCTTTTTAGCTCTAAAATGTGATGCTATCCTAAAATGGCTGTGGGAAAAAAAGCAATCTTTATATCTATTTTTAAATCTTATATTGTTTAAATGCACTTGAAATGTTGCATCCTGTGGAAAGGGAATGAGGCTCTTTTGAGAGGGACAAATGATACATGAGCCAGATGGTGAGGCTGGCAACAAAGGGATGCTGGAAATGGAAAAAGGTCCAAAGTGGCCAGAAAGGACAGTGGAGACAGGGAAAGGTCCTCAGAGAGGAGCCAGTCCCAGGTTTGCACAAAGCCTGGCAGCACCAGGTTGCAGCCTCCTGTCTTTTCCTTTTCCTGCCTTCCCAGAAGAACAAGAACTCTAGGGAATACTTATCACAAGACAGAAGTGTGCTTAGCTGACCAAGAATGCTTGTCAGGTCAAATAAAGCTGCCCTTCCTTCAGCTAAGTCATCTGTAGGTATTTCTGGGGGAATAGAAAGAGCAAAGGCCAGAGGGGCACTGCCTAGAGATTCCAACACAAAACCTAAAACACAGCTCTATCAAGACACTGCATTTCCTTGTGAAGAGATTATGGTCAAGTCAAGCCCATTACGAGCAAAGTCAGAGTTAAAGGAACTTTATTCAAAATACTAATTCTGGAGCTCTTCTGCAGCCAGAACCCAAGACCAATTTCTTAAGTCCATCAGAGTATCCAGAGTATCCTGTTCCCGGACTTATACAGACAACTTCTAAAGCATTCTTTAGATGTGTACTAAGCAATGCCATGGCCAAATAGTTTAACTTCAAAAATTAACAAACCTTATATGGATGCAAATACACTAAATAAAGGCATATATAATACAGTTCAATAGATTCAGGTGATATAGCATTAAATAAATAAATGCTTATTTAAGCTCTTTTAGTAAGAATTTTTTGGAAACATATAGTCAATCTCTGGCTTATTTCCAAAGGCCCTAGGTAATCAAACCATGAAACTAAAGGAAAGGCACTTGGTAGGAGATACTGCAGGCCAAATACTGAGAAGAAATAAATATCCTTGCAAGCTCAAATCTATAAAGCGGTGGCAGAATTATGGACTGGTGGAAAACAGCAGGGCCAGAGACAAAAGTAACAGCAAACACCAGGGAACAGTAGGTTTTCGGGACAAAGACTTAAAGGCTGAAAGTTTAGGTAATAAGCCCAATGAGGCTTTCTCTTCAAACACAGCGGTCCTCGCCAATCTTAAAAGAAGCTGACTGGGCATTCCCTCCATTCATTAAAACTTCACAATCACTGCACTTCCTCTCATACTTGAAAACTTCTGAAGCACTAACTATATTGCTACAGGAGACCAGATTCTAGTCCATTACTCCATTTCTGTGCAGAGAGAGACATTGCTAGCTGCCCATCAACAAACAGCTAGATGATACTTCCTTAGTAATGCAAACCCAGTTTTACTCAGGGTAAGAATATGCTCAACTAAAAAAACAATGCCCTCAAATATGCATATACTCACATGTGAATAGTATATATCCATACAATGATGAATAGAAAATATCCATACAATGGAATATTATTTGGCAATAAAAAGGAATGAAGTACTGATACATGCTGCGACATGAATCCCAAAAACACTGTTAAGTAAAAGCTGCTACACACAAAAGGCCACATATTTTAAGATTCCATTTAGATAAGAGGTCCAGAATAGGCAAATGTAGAGAAAAAAGTAAATTAGTAGTTGCCTAGGGCTGAGAGTGGAAAATGCTAATGGATACGGGGTTTCTGTTTGGAATGGTAAAAAATAGGTGATATGTGAATTATATCTCAATAAAGCAGTTGATAAAAAAACCAATAAAATCTAATTTCCCACAATGCCTAACAGCTGTCCATGTGCTCTGGCCAGTAAGATGTTGGTGGAAATACACTATGGGAAAGTTAAGAGTCTCATAAAAAGGACTCAGCTAACTCATGCCTTTTGTCTTTCATCCTTTTCCCCTATTCCTAGGTCTAGGCCTTGGGGTTGGGGGTGACGGTTGCTGAGAGCAAAAAGGTGCTAAAAATGGCAGAGCAGCAAAAATGGAGGAAGCCAGGTAATGGATGATACCCTAGAATTACTACATCAGCCCCGGTTTACCTCTCTCTGGATTTGTAATGGGAAAGAAATAAACCTGTTATTTGGTTAAGTGATTAAAGCTAGATTTCTATCAGTTTTAGCCAAATGCTATCCCTCATGACGCATGTCCATCTAATATTAGCCTGTGCTTATCTTGAAGTCAAGAAGGCAACAGGCAAAAAAGTAGACTCAGAAAGATGCAAAAAAGTTGATTCCAAATATAACATTCAGGCACCAGGAAGTCAGCTTTCTTTCTTTTTTTTTTTTTACAGGTAAATAGTTACTTTATTTTCGAACTATACATGTTTTCCTCAAGCTTGATATATCCCCGCAGGAGTACTTATCCCTCTCTAAAAATAAATCATTAAGAAATGCTTTAGTTTTGAAATGTGGGATAAACCAAGTATGAACAAATAGCATACTATTATTTGTTCAAAAAATAATTTCAAATATCAATTCTCATTTCTTTTTTTAAAAAATAAGTTTCTAACAAGAGGTGTTGGCAAGGATGCGGAGAAAGGGGAAACCTCCTACATTGTTGGTGGGAATGCAAGCTGGTGCAGCCATTCTGGAAAAACAGTATGGAGACTCCCCAAAAAGATGAAAATAGAGCTACCCTCTGACCCACCTAGCAACTGCACTACCGGGTATTTATCCCAAAAATACAAATGTAGTGATCTGAAGGGGCACATGCACACAAATGTTTATAGCAGCAATGTCCACAATAGCCAAACTATGGAAAGAGCCTAGATATCCATCAATAGATGAAAGGATAAAGAAGATGTGGTAAATATATACAAAGGAATACTCTGCAGCCATCAAAAAACCCCCAAAACCCCCAAAATGAAATCTTGCCATTTGCAATGATGTGACTAGAACTAGAGGGTATTGTGCTAAGCAAAATAAGTCAATCAGAGAAAGACAATTATCATATGATCTCACTGTTACGAGGAATTTGAGAAACAAGACAAAAGATCATAGGAGAAGGGAGGGAAAAAAGAAACAAGATGTAACTGGTGAGGGAGACAGACTATAAGAGACTCAATCTCAGGAAACAAACTAAGGGTTGCTGGAGGGGAGAGGGGTGAGGGATGGTGTGGTTGGGTGATGAACATTGGGGAGGGTATGTGCTATGGTGAGTGCTGTAAATTGTGTAACATTGATGATTCACAGACCTGTACCCCTGAAGCAAATAATACATTTTATGTTAATTAAAATAGAGTATTGGGGGGTTTTTCTAACATCTGTTCTTTGAAGGGTTAAGAGACATTTCCTATTAGGCCCTTAAAGAATAGCACTCAGAGAGCAAAGGGGCCTGTAGATTCAGTTTACTTATATATAAAATGTATATTCAATACATTGATGTAGGATGTTCTCATTCCCAAAGAATAAAGTTCAATGTTATTCTAAAATGTTATTCTAAGCATAAAAATGAATGTAGAAGAAAAATTATTGACTTAATAAGCAAGTGCATTTTTCCTTCTAGCCCCATAAATATCACCTTCTTTTTATTGTATGAGGTGGTAAGGGGCAGACCTGGAAAACATTCTCCCACTAAACTCAATGAATTACTTCACTTGGGGTAATTATTCATATACAACTCAAAACAAAGCTGACCTTGTGGAAGCATGAAACAATATGCCACTGGGCTAATTATCCCTGTGACCAAAGAAAAAGCAGGGAAAATGAAGTGAAAAGGTGGCCAAGGGATTGGGGAGGACAGTGCTTTTAAGCCACCACTGGGGTGGGATACATAGTCTTCCCTACTAATCTGCTTATTTTATGCTGTATTGGTTTATATTACACAAAACTTGATCTCCTCAAAGTTGAATATAAACATCACATTGATAACATAACAGTATTTTTTTTAAACATAACAGTATTTTAAATAAGATATAATGCTTTTCAAGAACCAGCAGACTTTTTTTAAGCCAAATTGCTCTCATGCAAATAGATAATTTACTTAATTCATTCAATATTCAACCCTGCCATGTGTCAAGCACTAATTAAGCAAATGAGATTCAGATCTGCATGACATACAAATTGCTATCCTCAAGAATGCATAGCCAAGTGGTAAAAATTAGCCTGCATCTTACCTCTATCAGAGTGCAAACCCGGGAACAAGGCTGAAAAACAACTACAAAGCCTGAAGGAACAGGGTTAAGGTGTCAGAGCCGTCTCCTGGGTGCCTGGTGATCTGGAATGGAGTGTGGCACTCTAAGAGGAGCAGCATATGCAAAGGAAAGGCCGCATGAAATGACACAATGCATGCAGACTGGAAGCAGTGAGTTGGTG
The DNA here is from genome assembly GCA_004024625.1 of Mellivora capensis. NCBI lineage: Eukaryota > Metazoa > Chordata > Mammalia > Carnivora > Mustelidae > Mellivora > Mellivora capensis. The sequence continues at coordinate 7,487 of PISX010004968.1, read as the reverse complement.
AAGAAGCAAGAGGTGAACTGCAGAGAAGAGTGGTTGACTTTGTGTACCTGGGACTTGGGAACTCTATCCCGAAGGCTTTGGGAAAATGCTGAAGGGTTTAAGCAGGGACAGCAGCTCTATGCTAGGAAGCATTACTCTAGCAGAGACTGACTGGCTGGGTGGGTTAAGGGCCAAGGCCAGTCCAGAAGTTATGGAGGCGATGGGGCAAAAGATGATGGCAACAAGCAAAATGACCATGTTGGGTCTGAAGTCCTAAGGAAGTGAACTCAACAGAAGCTGATTTTCATATAATAGAAACATTTCAGGTTCTGTTTTCAAGTTCATTTCAAGTTCAAGTTTCAAAACATTTCAAGTGCTACTTCCCCGTCCCTTCACATTTTTTCCCCAATAAAAACGGTCTTCACCACAACCAAAGGGACTGGGGGCTGGACTAGATAGTCTTTCATGCTTGTAGACCAAATGACAAGAAAAAAGAGTGTCCCATACCCCAAAGGGATTTCTTCCCTTTATTGAATCATTCCCATTAGCCTGTGGAACATCTCGCAGTACTGTATCTTCACCTGGAAAAAAAACATGCTCTCCTCCCAGTCCTCCAACCTGCACCCCAAACACTTCTTTGGTCTCCTGTAGTTAACTGCTCCATTTCCCTTCACAGCAGAACTCTCCAAGAGCGTTGACTACAGCAGGGTCTCCACCTTCCCGCACTGTATTCATAATTCAGCTTGCTCCAATCCCTACTGCTTTTGTCAGTAACCTCCATAATGCCAAATCCCATAGAGGCTTCTTTCTCCATTTTGAAATACTTACTTTCCTAGGCTTCCAAGACACCTCATTTTCCTATGATTGTTGCTGCTGTTTCCAACTACAGTGGCTTCTGCTTAGTCCTTTTTTTGGTATCTCTTCTTCCTTCACTAGAGTGTTAAATGTTGAGAGAGTTTAAGTCAGTCCTAAAACCTCCTTCCATCTAAACTCTCTCCAGAGGTTAAGTTTATCCAGTACCATGACTCTAAATATAGTCTACATGTCACACTCCTAAATTAGTATGTTCAATGAGAACTCTTCCTTGAGCTGCAGACTCTCATCTGTCTATTTAGATAAACAATTGGCACCTCAAACATGGCCTACAACAGATAACTGATTCATTCCATCTGCCAAAGCAAAATCATGTTCCTTGTAAAGGTATTTCATCTCAGTATATAGTCTGGCCACACAACCAGATGCCCAAGTCCCAAACCAACTAGTCATCCCTGATTACTCTCTTTCATTCTCTACCTGACCTTCCAACATCCAAAGGATGTAGGTCCTGTTACCTTCAAAACATGTCTCCAATCTGCCCCTTCCAAACACCCATACTACCCAAATTGCTCCAAAACCAGTGTCTCTTCTTCCCTGAACTATGCAGCAGTTTCTTAAAGACTCTTACTACTCTCCCCCTTGCCTCCCTATAATTCAATCTTTACAAAAGACCTGGCATAGTATTTTTTAAATGACAAGTCAAATCATGTCACTCCCTTATTTAAAAAAAACCCTTGAATGAAAAATTCCATTTTATTTAGAATAAAATACGTGCCCCATGGCTCACAAGGCCCTGCTACTCTGTTACTGTATCTCCCAGACCTCATCTGGTACCCTCCCATCCCTAACTACATTCTAGTCACATGGGCCTCTGTCCTCTTCTTCCAGCAGCAGCAGCTGGAAGATGAGGAGGTAGGGCCAAGTCTAGAGGGCAGCTTGTTCCTGCTTTAAGGCCTCTTCAATTATGTCCCTTCAGCCTGGATCTTTTCATAGCTGGTGTTTTGTCATTCAGATCTCAGCTCAAATGCTACCTGCTCAGAGAAGTCTGGCTAAATATTACACCTCAAGTTCTTCTCTATGATACTGTTCTTTTTATTTTTTATAGCACTTACCAAAATCTTACTTATGTTCATTATCTGCTTCTCCCAACCAGAATGTAAAATCTAGAAAGGGAGGAACCTCATCTGTCCTATTCCCTGCATAGCTTGAGAGCCAGACATACAGTGGGCACTCAATAAATACACATGTATTGAATGAATAACCTAATCCTGCTTGATTCTACAAATAAAATTTTCTTACAATGGGGTGTTATAAGAAAGGACAGACTGTAATAGAGCTCTAGGTCATTAGAGCCAGCTTATAATATCACATCAGCACTTTGTTAATTTGCTTCTTTCCTAAAAAAAAGTGTATTTTCTGCAAAATGTCTTCAGTAAATATTCACACCCTAGAGCAAAAAACAGTTGGAAGATGACCAGCCACAGAAATCTTGTAACTGCTCTTTTCATCGAAGTCAATGACTCCAAGTAGCTCAGCAAGAAAAATCTATTTGAAGTCTTAAACCACCTACCAAAACAAATGCACATACATAAAATAAAACAGCTTACAAACACAAAAAGATAAGGTTAAAGGCATCACACATCCCAGCAAACTGAGAGCACCTCTGAGAGCACCTGCTAATTTGGGATAAAAGTCAGATGTCAGCACTTTTTCTTTTGAACCAATCTTGTACGAAGAACTGTGATTTCTAAACAATGCAATAATCTGAACACAAAACAGAATGCACTGAATGTTGAGAGGGATGCTAAAGTTGAACCATTCTGTGTGCATAATACATATAAGAACTAAAAAAGTATTTGTTGACTGAATGCCCTCTAAGATTACAGGTTGTGAACAAAAACATTTGTAACTTTTGAAGAATTCAAAGAACTTTCAGAAAACTGGACATTCAGGGGGCTGAGTATTTTATAACACCAAAGAACCAGTGTTATTAATAAATGGTACTCAGAAAAATCATGCTCTTAGGTTGCTTTTGGCAGAGCATGTGTTGTGTGAGCTATTTTTCCAGATGTGCTGATTCATAAAACTTCAACAATGGCAAAAACCTCCAACTGCTATACATTCTTCCTAATATACCTATGAGGACAGGAGTAGAAGCAGGCACCCATGGGCCTAACTATTTAGGAGGCTCATTCAACTCTGCCTTAGGTCAACTACAACCAAGCATAAATACATATATATCCCTCATTTAATGGCTCTGGATAAAAGTGTCAATGTTGTAATACTTCCTTGTAATAATGATCCCAAGTTATTAGAACTAGGAGATGGAGTAGAGTCAGCTGTTAGGGCATACGAGCCTGATTATGTGGGTATCTATCTAGCTGGTACATGTTCAAAGACTTACCAAACACAACCAATCATTCATTAGGAACAATATTTTCAATACTATTATAATATAAAACAAATCTTTTAATTTTTCAAGTGTTTTAAGAAACAACTTTATACTTAAACCAGCCTTGAAGCACAAAATTCACCAGTTTACGTTTCTGTTTTTTACACTATCCAGAACAACTGAAACACCCCCTCTGTGCACAGCACTATTCTAGGTGCAATAAAAGGGATTCTTAACCTTAGAAACACGATTTCACTTTCTGGAATAGTATCATCTCCTTTTCCAGAGAGTAAAAAATAAATAAAATCGCCATCGTTTACTACTGACTGACCTGCCCCCAGCCTACTCTGGCTGATAGAAATTCTAATTCCTGTCAAATTTAAGTGTTTCAATGAATTCATCTTCTACTTTCCCCAAAATAAGAAAGCAGAAATAATTTTCATTAAAAAAATAAAAAAGAAACAGTTTCCCACAAAAGGACAATTTCTAAGGTTTTTTTTTTTTTTAATTTTTTACCCTAGCTTTTAAGTTTTCTTCCTCCAATATTGCCTTTTCCTATACAAGGCAAACCAGACATCTTTTTGTGTTGTTTTCCTTTTCCTTAGAAAAAGTAATATATCTTGAAGACAAGCCATTCCCAGGACTAGTGATAAATACTGAAAAAAAAACAAAAAACAAAAAACAAAAAAACCAACAACCCCAACAAACTTTAAAGGTGAATCACCTACATTACCTTGATGAAGTAAAAAAGTAAAAAAGCAGTTGGCACTAAGACAGCTATTCCAAGTATCTGTGTTTAAACAATTTTAAAAACTGTTTATTTATTTTGTAAGAATGTACCCCTAGTCCAAAGTAACTATGTTTTAAAAAATTGGGGGCCAAAAAATTTATAAAAAACCCTTTCAGTTCAACCTAATAAAAATGGTATCTAGAAAATATTCCACATTATTAAGTCTGTCTTTAAAAGTTCCAATCCTAAAGCATTCCTAAGGCACAGTGTTCCGGAAGGCATATGTGCTTCTGCTGGTGGTGCATGACGTACAAAGCATCCATGACTGGTTCCAAGGGAGCCCCAACAGGCACCATGCTCCTGATGCTGTGGAACTGTGAGAGGAGAGTCAGACATAGGCCCCCAGGGCTGCATGGAACTCCGTGAGACACTGTACCAGCTGCTGGAACTTGGGCCTCTCCTCTGGATCTAAGGCCCAGCAACAAGCCATCACAGCAAATCTGCAATGACAAAAATGGAAAATTGAGCTATTGATGCAACAGTACTCCTAATCTTTTGGTCAATTCGATGACAGTTGTTTTCTGTCTAAAGGTGGGCATGGGGAGAATTACATGCTAAAAAATCAATGAATATTACTCTATGTTAGCAGTTCTAAAACGAAAAGAAACTAAAACGAGTTATCTGGATTTTATGTGTGGATTTCAACTCTTCATAACATCATAGCAAAATATATCAGCAAATATAGATCCCTAAAACACAGACAAAATAATAACCTGTATTTTCTGAGAGGAAAGAACTTGGAAGAAGAGGAAGATTAAGCTCTAAGCACCCTGGATCTACAGTAAAATCAGTAGCTGCCACCTCACCATGGTATAGAAACTTTCAGGGGATTCAGGAAGCAAGACCACAGTCATCTCTGCACTCAGTCACCCCTGAATAGCCTCCTGCCCACCCTACTCCCTTTATATGGGAAGATTACCTACATGACGAAGGCAGGAAACAGGAACGATCGCAGCCTGGAACATTTTCCTGACGTATCAGTTGATACCAAATGGTAAGGCAAGATGACAATGAGAGAGGCTTTCTGTAACTAAGGCTGTATAAATAAAACTCGGATACTCACTCTATACAGAATAACTGACACAGTATTTCCTTACCATGTACATTATTGATCTCTCAGATCAGACTAAGCACTACAAGTAAAAGAACTATAAAACGTTCTATGTCCAATGCATTAAAGAGTGAAAGAATCTGGCTGACTGGTGTTTTCTATGAGTCTAATTCAAGGCCAAAGAGTCATTACTCTCCAGAGGAAGTCTCTGTATGAATATGGACACCTGTTCTTCTTCTTTTATCCCAGTATCATAAATGGGATGAAACCCACGTCTTCAAGCTCAGAGAAACTCACAGCTCATCAGGACAGTTGATTGGCTGGGCTATTCGATAACCATCTTTCAGGTATGCGGCCATCTCAAAGGGATCAATGTCCACATAGGGCGTCTGGCCCAGAGTCATGAGCTCCCACAGTGTCACTCCGAAGGCCCACTGAGGAAAGAAGGAGAAACACGATGAAGGAAATGTAAAACACTTGTCAGAGTGCTGTTGTCTGTGACCAGGTATGGACCAAAAATAGCACCTGACTCTTAAAGAAAGCAAAATATTATCTATAAAAAGAAGTCTACCATAGCTAGTTTCTCCTGCTGGGAGAAAAAAGCATTTTAATGAATGTACCCTTTAATAGGAATATAATTATTACATATTCTAAGGTAATTAGATCCCTTGGAAAGAACGGTTTTTTCTGCTGATTACAAGACCAACCACCCCAAACTGCTAATTATGTCTAAAATTTTCTTAATATGAAAAATGTTACATTGAATAAGTATAGTTAATCTATATAATTGAGAAGTGGAAAATAAATTTAACTTTAGCCTAACTGGAGGGAAGAGAATTCTGAATAAGTTAACTATGTAAACTATGTAAAAATATAAGATGTCATGGATTTTTACTGTACTCAAATGATTGAAATTAACAGATGGAGGTATCCTGAAAAAAGATTTTCTAACCTTGCTTGAGTAAAAGATCAGATTTATTTAAAATCAACATGTGAACTACTGGTAGAAACAGAAATCAAAAGCAGTGACAAGAGTGTTTATTCATGGTCCAACCAGAGCTCCCCATTTTGGCTCAGCTATGGTTACACTGGCTCATAGGGATTGTGCAGAGGGCAGGTTAACATGTCTACACAGAGTTATTGCCATACAGCTAGAAAGGACTCAGAGCAGGGACTCCTGCTGATCTGCTGCCACCCACGAACCCTGAGATGAGAACAGCTAAACTGGATGAGGAGGAAGATAACATTTTTATAAGTCCCTTCTGTTCTAGACATTTTGAATCCTTTATCTCCATCTAATTTTCAAAACAAACCTGTGAGAAGAACTGGTAGCCCAATTTTACAGGTAAGAAAACTGAGGTTCAGAGAGGTAACTGGTCCAAAAACCAAAATTTTTTAATGAGTGAAGGAGAAAGAAATAGAGAAAAAGAAAAAACACAAGTTAAAAACAAGTCTGTTTGCAAGATCTGAGCATAGTGCATTAAATTTTAAGTAATTATTCTTCAATAGTAACAAAATCCAGAAATACTTCCTAAAATATGCAGGTTTTTAAAAAAACCTTATATTAGGGAACAATAATTTTATTATAATCTATGAAAACAAAACAAAACAAAAACCCAGTGGACAGATTCTTTTAGGATACTTAAAAAATATCAGTGGAGAATTCTATACCAAACCAAAATATACTTCAAAAACAAAGGCAAAAATACACACTTTTTAGACAAAGAGAAGCTGAGATAGAAATCTGGATCTACAAAGAAAATGCATAGTATTAAAAACATGAGTAACAATTAGATTTTTTTTCTTATTTTCAAGTTTAATGGATTGTTTAAAGCAAAAACAGTAACAATGTACTGTGCGGTTTATAATGTGTATAGTAGCAAAATGTATGCCCACAGTAGCATAAAGGGTAGAAGAAGATGACAAATGGAAATATTAAGTGCTTATGTTAAACACAAATTGCATAATATTATTCAAAAGTAGAGGGATACATCATAAACTCTAGGACAGATTTCTCAACCTCAGCACTATGTATATTGTGGGCTGCACAATTCTTTGTTGTGAGAGGCTATCCTGTACCTTGTGGGATGTTTAGCAATATCCCTGATCTCTACTCACTAGATGCCCCAAGTGTGATAACTGAAAATACCTCCAAATGTCCCCTGGTGGGGACAACAAAACTGCCCCGTTGAGAACAACAAAATTGTCCCAAGTTGAGAACCACGAAGCTAGACTAATCAAAGAAAATAAAGAACACAAATTACCAATAATCAGAAATGAAAGAGGGGGGTGGAGCAAGATGGCAGAGAAGTAGCAGCTGAGAGGACATCAGGTAGCAGGAGATCAGCTAAAGAGCTTATCAAAACATTGCGAACACCCACAAATCCAACGGGAGATCGAAGAGAGGAAGAACAGCACTTCTGGAAACAGACAATCGACCACTTTCTGGAAGGTAGGAC